>CABHPP010148277.1:28070-44341 GCA_902168425.1 Peromyscus attwateri | reverse complement strand
CTAAAGCTATCCAAACAACAAAACCAATTAGGAATCATATATTGAAATACATGAGCCTATGGGGGAAATTCTCACTAAAAGCATTATGCTATCATATATCATACTTGAATCAATTATACTCCTGCTGTAACACTTAGAAACTAGAAGAAGTTTAGTTTTGTAACCTGCTAAAAACCTGGTGCAGGGGAAGTCTCAGGCCCTTGTTGAGAATCTAATATAGATGTTCTAATGAATAAATAGTTGGTAAAACTGTTTTCTAATATTATCGTTCATGGCAGTAGGCTAGAGTTACTCTCTGTCTTTTGCCAAGAAGCTTTTTCCTGCAATGAGAAAAAAAAAAATAACTCAGAGACTGATGGCTGGTCAAAGTGCTGAGAATAGGTGACAGTTGAGTGTTCTTCTACCTTTTATGTTAAATCTATCTCATCACATATAAAGTCTAAGGAACATGACACAAGAGGGTGTGGTAAGAAAGTTTGAGTTTCAGGATGGAGTGATATGCTGTACAACACTGTCTTCTGAACGCAATGTGACTGTAGCATGAATCTTAAAGAGTCTTATTAATAAAATCAAACCTGAGCCAGGTATTGGGGTGAACTGGAAGATCAGAGACCCAGAACAAGCCACAGCTACCTCACCTCGCTGGATCCTCAGCTCGTCTTGTTTCCTCAGACTGGAGGCCTCTGACTCCTCATTCAGAATGGGTCTCAGCTAAACTGCTTCTAGAAGCCTGAAAGCTTAGCCAGGCCAAATGCTTAACCAGCCAAATGCCTCTAGTTTCTGGTCCAGATGCCTTATATATCTTTCTGCTTTCTGCCTCACTCCCTGGGATTAAAGGCTCGCTTTCTGGGATTAAAAGCGTGAGTCACCATTTTTGACTGTATCCTTGAACACATAGATTTCTGCCTCTGGAATGCTAGAATTAAAGGCGTGTGCTACCACTGCCTATCCTCATGTTTAATATCGTGGCTGTCCTGTTCTCTGACCCCAGATAAGTTTATTAGCATACACAATATTTGGGGGAACACAATATCACCACATGTGACCACTGTTCTCAAAAACTTATTTTACTCAACAAGTTTAAATTTTGTTGTAGCTCTTCACAAAATATTTAATTTAGTAAGGTAGATAGAAATGACTTTGAAAACATACACACACACACACACACAATCTCTGACCATTAGATTACAGATTTTTGAAAGGAAGACTTTCTTTGGATCTCCAACCCCAAATAATGACATGGAGACTTTGTATTTAGTATGAAAGTGTGGCCTTAGCTTAGACTTGTTCCCAACATGCTCTTGGATCAAGAACAGAGAGGGAGAACAAGGAAAAAGAGACCATGATAAATGAAGAACCCATGGGAATAGGAAGAAGCAAAGTGCTGGAGAGGTCCCCAGAAATCCACAAAGATATCTCCATAATAGACTACTGGCAATGGTCGAGAGAAAGCCCGAAGTGACCTCCTCTGGTGATCGGATGGCCAAACACCCCAACTGTTGTGGTAGAACTCTCATCCAATGACTGATGGAAGCAGATGCAGAGATCCACAGCCAGGCCCCAGGTGGAGCTCTGGAGTCCAATCAGCCAGAAAGAGGAGGAATTGTATGAGCAAGAATTGTTGAGACCATGATTGGAAAAAGCACAAGGACAAATAGCCAAACTAATGGAAACACATGAACTATGAACCAATAGGTGAAGAGCCCCCAACTGGATCAGGCCCTCTGGATAAGTGAGACAGTTGATTAGCTTGAACTGTTTGGGAGGCCCTCAGACAGTGGGACCAGGACCTGTCCTTAGTGCATGAGCTGGCTGTTTGGATGGAGCCTGGGGCCTATGCAGGGACACTTTGCTCAGCCGGGGTGAAGAGAGGAGGGGACTGGGCCTGCCTCAACTGAATCTACCAGTCTGAGCTGAATCCCTAGGAGAGTCTTAGCCCTGGAGAAGATGGGAATGGAGGGTGGGCTGGAGGAAAGGCGGAGGTGGGCAGGAGGAGGGAGGACAGGGGAATCTGTGGCTGATATGTAAAATTAAATTAAATTATAAAATAAAAACGAAGTTTTGAAAAACCTAAAAAAAAAAACCTTGAAATTAACCCGTTTATATTAACTACATTCTGCCATATGTTGCTCATTACCTCCATACCTTATGTCTGACTTCTTCCAAGTCTGGCTGGTGAATCCATTCACTCAGATTCTTCCCCAAAGCTCCAATCTCTGCCTGGAAATCCTACCTATCCTTTCCTACCTATCTATTAGCTGTAGAGGTCTTTATTAGATCCATCAGATGGTGCTTAGGCAGGTCAGGCAAAACAGACACATCTTCACACAGTGTGATCAAATATCCCACTACATAGCTTCAAACCTATAGCTTGCATGGCATTAATTGCAAGTATGTAATAATTTATATTACTAATAAAGCAAGTACAATATATATGAACATATGATAATAAGGAAACTTTGTAGTATTTATATTACATTTTACATATCCATTTCTGTTTTTCATTTTTTAGCATAGCTAAGGACCATGGATATATCTCCCCAAGAAGAGCACAGAATTCTCAACTTTGCCATGTAAAGAAATAAAGCCTTATTCTAGGAAAACTGTCATAAAATAAATGTTATGACCACCAAAGAGGAGGAAGAGAGAAATATTGATAATAAATTAGGTATGAGGAGAGAGTGATAAGGGATTCTTTATGTTTACTTAATACTTCTAGCCTGAATTACAGTACTTCCAAGTTGAAAGGGAGACAAAAAAATAATTAATCTTGGAAGAAAAATACATATAATTGGATTTGGTACAGCTTTTTTAAAATAAATTATTATTGTTTTCTACATATCTTCAAAAATATAAATCAGATTACTTCCAAGTAGCTATAAATATAGTTATAATATCAGGACTATGCTCTTCTACAAATATGTTAAGGTAAATTTACAGAAAGCACATACTGAGATTCTGTAGCTAGTAAGAGAAGGACTTTTTAAAAATGCATGAGAAGAGCATTGAGTAAGAATTTTTGCCTTCAATTGCAAAACAAAAAATGAGTTCTGGAGAGAATATTCAGTAGTGAAGAGCACTTGATGCCCTTGCAGAGGATCATAAGTCTGTAACTTGATCTTCAACAGATTAGAAACCTTCTTTTGTCTTCAACTTCATGATTGTGCCTACCTAGGGGATGAGTCAAACTATGATTTATTCAATTGAAAATATTTTCACATGATACATTATTTTCATCACTCAACAGGTTTTGCTCAGACAGGTTTAAAAGAATTACTACATTTTTATGTATTATAGTGTGTAAATGGAAGCGTCTGTCACACCAGCAACTCCCAAACACCCAGCAGCCACTTCTCAAAATATCACACAAGAGCTTATATTAATTATAAATGCTGGGCCGGTAGCTGAGGCTTATTACTAAACAGCTCTTACACTTAAATAAACCCATAATTCTTATCTATGTTTAGCCACATGGATTGGTAGCTTTTCTCAGTACAATATTATCATCTTGCTTCCTCTGTGTCTGTCTGCAACTCTGACTCTGCCCATCCTCCTCCTAGAATTCTCTCAGTTTGGCTTTTGTGCTCAATCTCTTCCTGCCCACCTATCAGCCATTTACTTTTGTTATTAACAATGAGCATAATCCACAGCATTTCCCTCCCTTTTTGTCTAATTAAAAAGGAAGGTTGTAACCTTAACATAGGAAAATTATATACAACAAAAACATTTATTCAGTAAGAATTACAGTTAAAATATAATAGTTATATTTGGCAAAATTAAAGAAAATACTCTATCATCTATCTTATCTTTATGAATCCCAAGTTTTTATCTAATTTATCTTTTATCATAACTAAGGAAAACTATAACTATAACTCTCTAGTCTTCAACTCCATCAAAGACCCCAGTAGGATGAAATGTTACCTAATGACAGGGACATCAGGCTGCCAGGACAGTCACCCAAAGTAGTAATGTTGGGGCATCCAACTCTGGCCTATAGGCCTCGCATATCTCACAGACTTTTCTGTGAAGCAGGGAATTCTGAAGGACTGTCCTTCAACAGTCCCTACCTGCTGTGGGATGCTGTGTGTGCTGTGAATGTTTTGCTCTGATTGATTGATAAATAAAATGCTGGTTGGCCAGTAGCCAGGCAGGAAGTATAGTATAGGCGGGATAAGGAGAGAGGAGAATGCTGGGAAGTAGAAGGCTGAGTGAGGGGATGCTGCCAGCCCCACTGCCATAAAAATCAAGATGTAAAGTACTGGTAAGCCATAAGCCATGTGGCAACTTATAGATTAATAGAAATGGGTTAGTTTAAGATATAAGAAGTAGATAGCAAGAAGCCTGCCACAGCCATACAGTTTATAAGTATAATAAGTCTCTTTGTGTTTATTTGGGTCTGAGCGGCTGTGGGCCCCAATGGGACTAGAGAAAACTCCAACTACAGCTACCTTTCTTGCATCCTGCTGATCAAGTTGGGACAGTAACTGTCTGCAATTTAGGCTAGGGCAGTTTCTTTTCCCACATGGCTAACTATTGCCATAGGAAAACAAACTCCACATGGAGTTTCTTCAATGCCCATCATCCTCTTTGAAGTAATTAGTGTTGTCAAGAGCAGATGTGTCCCACTGTTGAGAAAAGTCTAAGTCCTTAAAACATTTTAAATGTCATATTCTGCAGGTCTTTGAAGTTTTTGAAGGTTGCCTATCTATCTGAAATATATCTCTGTATACATAGAAAACTGTTATGACTATAAATTTGACTATTATAGATGACTATTAATCTGTATTTGTTAATTATACATTGCATTTTTAAATGAGTTGCATAAACATAATATCTTAAACAAGAGTATAAATAAACAGACAATACAAAAATTAACTTTAAATTTGTATCAATAAACCAAAATCTATACCAATGTAAAATACGTAAGATTAATAGTTGATTTTTGGATTAAAGTAGATTCAATAATCTACTCTTTTTCCCATCATAATAATCTACCCTTTTCCACATCATTTCTATATCATATCCCCCTTCTTTCTTTAGAAAGAAATTTACTATGACCAATAACAATTTATAACCAACCCCCTAAACAAAGACAAACATCAATAATCTATTTTTTGGGAATGTGGGAGTAGTTCTCTAGACTACTTCCTGTTGATTGAGGGTGCTGGTGATCTTTTTGGAACCCCTAAAAACAGGATAATTGTTAAATCTTGGTTGTAGTATTCTGTGATTTTTGATTATCTCAGTGAGTAGCCTTGAAATTTCTTTGGGTGCTGGATCATCTGGGATATGGTTTTTATTTTTGCCTGGTCCTCTTGTTCTGAAAATACATAAACTTTTAATGGTAACATACATATCTGTATTAATACAATTGTAAAGTCTGTATTGTATATAAGCCATCCAAAGATAATTTTTTTTATGTTTGAACAGATAAAATATACTCCCTCCATCATAACATTATTTCCCATTTTTTAATTTGGGAAAAAACATTTTTAAATCTAATTCTCCCCTTTAAAAATTCCCAATTATCTCACCAAATCTGCTAATGCTGTGGGATGGTCTGTATGTCAAATGCTCTGATTGGTCAATAAATAAAACACTGATTGGCCAGTGGCCAGGCAGGAAGTATAGGCAGGACTAACAGAGAGGAGAATTAAGAGAACAGGAAACTGAGTGGGGGAGACACTGCCAGCCGCCACCATGACAAGCAGCATGTAAAGATGCTGGTAAGCCATGAGCCACGTGGCAAGGTATAGATTTATAGAAATGGATTAATGTAAGATATAAGAACAGTTAGTAAGAAGCCTGCCACGGCGATACAGTTTGTAAGCAATATAAGTCTCTGTGTTTACTTGGTTGGGTCTGAGCGGCTGTGGGACTGGCAGGTGACAGAGATTTGTCCTGACTGTGGGCAAGGCAGGAAAACTCTAGCTACATGCTAATGTCACAGTGAAGATGACAGTGAAGTGTGAAGCTGACTGCTCTTGCTTAGAACAGTAGAAGCCTGAGCAGGTGTCAAGGCAGCTACCTAGTGCAGCAGCAGCCTGAGGAGCGGGTCCAGGGAAAGCCCACAGCCCACTGGGAGGGGGAACCAGCTGTCTAAAAAACACATACAGGGGATCATGAGGAAGAAGCACGTGTGGCAGGAGCTGCCTGAAGGCAAAGCTGGCTAGTGGTGAGGGGGTAACTCCAGTGGCATTTGAAGCCCGTGCACCTGTGAACTTTGCTGCAGAGAGGCTGCAACTACAACAACAACAAAATCCCAAATGCACTCAGTGACTACTGTGGGAGCCCCTCTGTGCAGCTCCAGCATGTGTTGGTGGCTGCAAAGCCATGGACAAGCAGCTTTTTTGTGAATTAATGCCCCACATTGGGTGCCACTTGTAAACTATCCCACTAGCAACTCCCAGATACCCAGCAGCTGCTTTCCAAATTACTGCATAGAGGCTTATATTAATTATAAATTGTCAGCTGGTAGCTCAGCCTTATTATTAACTAGCTCTTACACTTGTTAACCCATAATTCTTTTCTATGTTTAGCCACAAGGACTGGTACCTTTTCTCAGTACAGCATTCTCATTTTGTTTCCTCTACAGCTGATGACAACTCTTACTTCACCCTCCCAGAATTCTCCTAGTCTGGCTTTTGTGCTCAATCTTTTCCTGCCCAGCTATTGACCAATCAGCTTTATTATTAACAATGAACAAAATCTACAGCAATAGTGCATAGTATTTTTTATTAGTATAAGATCAACTTTCAAAGCAAGAACAATTAAATTCAAATATTTTGTTAGAGCTGGGCCTACTAGATAGATTTCTTCAGTGTTCACAATACAGTGACAGTCCATATGGATAGGTACTAGTGAACACATAGATATGTCAATGTCATTAATATCTATCAGAGATAATAAAGAATAATTAATTTGCAACACTCAGAGGTGACAACTGCACTTACCTCCCCCCATTGTTGACCTAGGTGGAAAGGTTGAAGTCCATGACAAGGAAACAAGAAAGAGTGGAAACATCTGTTCAATGTCCAGTGAATTTTAAATGGTTCAAGTCTAACTTTTCTCACTAACCTTGTGGTCTCATTTCTTGGCAGAACATGCCCGATACATCTGAAGAAAGAAGGAGCTAGCAGCTAAATCCTGCTCTGCTTACTTCTGAGGCAGAGAAAAGGGATGGGGAGATCCTTCCCAGGGACTATAGCTAGCTAAAAGGAAAAATACTTATCAGCCATAGACATCACTCCTGCATGAAATTAATTGAGTGGACTTTCTACTCATTCTTTTTTCAATTTATTTTTTTTTATGTTTTATTTTTATATCCCAACCAAAGTTTCCCTTCTTACCCACCTCTTCCTGAAACATATCCCCCATTCCCCTCTACCAAATCGACTGTTTCCCCATTGGTTTTCTTCATATACAGGCTGAATACCCATGGATATCAGCTAGCCAAGGTATATCAAGTTACAAGGAGACTAGGCACATCCTCTTCTATGAGGCAATCCAGTAGGAGGAATGGGTCCCAAAAGTGGACATCAGAGTCAGAGACAGCCCTATTCTCACTGTTAGGAGTCCCACAAGAAGACCACATTAAATAACTGTAACACATATGCAGAGGGCCTAAGTCAGTCACATACAGGCTCCCTGGTTGTCAGTTCAGCCTCTGTGAGCCCCTGTGAGCCCAGGTTAGTTGGTTCTGTGTTTTTTTTTTTTCTTCTTTTTTAATGGTATCCTTAACCCTTCCAGATCCTATAATCCCCCCTTCCATAGAATTCTCTATACACTACCTAATATTTGGCTGTGGGTCTTTGTATCTATCTATTCCCATCTGTTTCTGGGTGAAGCCTCTTTGATGACAGTTGGGCTAGGCACCAATCTATGAGAACCGCAGAATATCATAAGGAATGATTTCATTAAATTTCTTTTCTTTTTTTTTTTTTTGTTTCTCTTTTGCCAGTCATATTTGGTTTTTATCCTGGGTATTTGGGGTATCCTGTCTCTGAATCCTGGCCTTCAAGCATGAGCTCACTCTTAGGGTATGAGTCTCCGATTGGGCGAGCAATTACTTGGTTGCTGCCACAATTTCTGCATCATCTTAACCCCAGCACATATTTTAGGCAGAACAAATTCTAGGTCAAAGGGTTTGTGGCTAAGTTGGTGTCACAATCCCTTCACTGGGAAGTCCTACCTGGTTACAGGAGATGGGTGGTTCAGGTTCTGTATCCCACATTGTTAGGCTTCTTAGCTAGGGTCACCCTCATAGATTCCTTAGAGTTTCCATTGCTCTAGGTTTCTAGCTCATCCTAGAGATGTCCCCAGATTCCAGCTGTCGCTCCCAGTACTCTCTCCCTTCGTCTGCCACAACTTGATCCCTCTCCTGTTCCCATCTGAATTCCTCCCTCCAGGAACCTGCCCCCATCCACTGGCAATGTCCATTCTATTTTTGCTCCACAGTGAGATTTATGTATTCCCCAGTTTGAGTCCTCCTTGTTCTTTAGCTTGTCGTAGGATTTGCATTTCCCTGATGGATCCATGTGGATTGTAGCATGTTTCTCTTTTGCTTAAGGATAATATCCACTTATGAGTGACCACATACCATATTTCTCTTCCTGGGTCTGGGTTACCTCACTCAGAATGATCTTTTCTAGTTTCATCCATTTGCCAGCAAATTTCATGTCATTGTTTTAAACTGAGTAATACTCCATTGTATAAATATATATCATAATTTCTTTATCCAGTCTTTGATTGAAGGACATCTGGGTTGTTTCCAGTTTTTGTCTGCTACAAATAAAGCTGCTATGAACACAGTTGTGCAAGTGTCCTTGTGGTATGACAGAGCATCCTTTGGGTATATCCCCAGGAATAGTATAATGGATCTTGAAGTCGATTGATTTCCAATTTTCTGAGAAACTGTCATATTGATTTCCAAAGTGGCTGTATAAGTTTGCACTCCAAGCAACACTGGCAGTGGAGAAGTTTTCCCCTTGCTCCACATCCTCTCCAGCATGAGCTGTCACTTGTGTTTTTGATCTTAGCCACTATGACAGGTGTAACATGGAATCTCAATGTCATTTTGATTTGCATTTCCCTGATGGCTAAGGATGTTGAATATTTTTTTTTAAGTGATTCTCACATATTTGGGATTCTTCTGTTGAAAATTTGCTGTTTGGATCTATACCCCACTTTTAACCGGATTGTTTGGTTTTTGATGTCTAGTTTCTTGAGTTCCTTATACATTTTGGATATGAGCCCTCTGTTGACACTGGTTTGGTGAAGATCTTTTCCCATTCTGTGGGCTGCTCTTCTCATAGAAGTAAAAATAGCAGGGATCAGTAAGAGCTTAAGATGAACAGATTCCCACCTTGGCAAAACAGTCCATATGTTGTTGGCTTGCAAATACTGTTGTCCAGAAGAGTTGATAGATATATCGGCTGTTGGAATGTTTTATATGAATTATGACTAAGAAGCGAGTTGAGTCTTTGCAGAATAGACTATCAACACGGTCATCATCATTCCCATCCTCCCTCAGACTACTTTCCCTGCTCCTTTATTTCTTGTTATAACCTTTAAACACGCTCTCTGTTTCAGTTCAGAGAGGGCTTGGGCTAGACCTGTTGGTGCTAAAATGGGCAAGTCAGGCCCATGAACAGCATGAGAGCATGATAGCCATCCCTTTCACCTCCCCCCCTCCCCCGCCCCGTGGCATCACTGAAGCTCCTGCTTAAGCATCTAATATTTCTTTTTTAAAGTGGTTGTGACAGGATCGTCTGAGGGAAGGGCTTGGTAGCAAGGGGCCAAACAGCTTGCCACTTATTTAGTAAATTCAACTAGATTATTTCAGAAAAGAATCTAATGAATGCCCCATTGTTTTTATGGATTTGGGGGCAAGAAAATCTCCAAGAGTTCTGTGTCATTTGTCATTGGAGTCCCAACAGTTTCCTGCTCAGCAGGGTGTTTAATCTGATTTCTAGAGATGCCGAGGAGTCAGCTGGTTCCTATGGGAGTGAGGAGCTGACACTCTGGGTTTTGCAGAAAAGCTAAAAGAGAAAGGGAGATAGCTACTTCCCAGCAATATTTAAGATTAACCTCTAGTAATTAGTTTCTCTTGTTTTCTGCAAGATCTAAAGTATTTGTATCAAATAAATTCAGTCAGTGAGTCAAAACCAGAGAACAACAGTGGTGTTTTCTAAAACCTGAACATTTTCTAATCTCCTAGAATTCTGCAGTCCTGTCCCTACACTTCTGCTTGAGATTTCTAATTCCACTGGCAAAGTGCTATGAGCAATCTGAACCTGTAAAATTTCATTGGCTTTTACACTGTCCTGTGGATTCTCTTAATACTTACTAAATATTACTCCCATAGGTCTTTATCCCTTCCAATATCACAGGGATTGCTGCAAATACTGTAAATATTCTAGCTAGAGAGAGATGAGCTAAAACACACACACAAACACACACATACACACACAGGTTAGCATTTTATAATAGCAGATAGCTATAGAAATATAAGGCTCTTTACTTCTGCTTTTATTGTATAAGGTCTGTTAAGGCAACTTAATTATCTGAAGATTTATTATGATTTATTTTATTGAGATGTTGCTTTAAAATTTAAAATATGAATATATAGTACATCAAATTTTACTGTCACAATTGCAGTTCTAAAAACGGAGCAATAAGGAGCAAGCACAATATGGGTGAACAAATATTTATCATTATGGAATGATGCCACTGAAATATTCTCTGAGAAAATAATGACAAGAAATAGGAGCACATGGAAGGGAACATATAAAATCTAAAAGGTATTTCTGAATAGTTTAGAAAATCATTAATATTTTCAAAGCAAAATATGTTACTGTGATATACACATATATCACAAAGTAACTCCAAAATTCAAAATTAAACTTTCCAGAAATTTTTTACTAAGTTCGAGATGGGTCTCATCATTTAAACTGGTATGTAATTTCTTTGAAAAACAATGATATGAGTAAGTTTATTAAAAATGGATACCACTAAGTTATTTGTTACTATTATAGAAATATTATTTAACATTTCAAACATGTACTACTGGTACTAAATGTACTGAGTTATTGAAGATAATAAGGATTGATAACAAAAGCACATTAATGTAAAACACTGCTTAATATTAAAGTCTAAAACTACAGATCCACTCCATGCTACTTTTTATCAGCAATTAAATTCATAATCTGATGGTTACAGAAACCACTTATGATTTTTAAGTAAGAAAATAATGGTAGAACTGAATTCATACTAATTCAATGTCATGTGCCACTTGATGTAGGATCCGTGAAAAGCAAAGCAGTCTGTCAGTCCTTAGTTATGTGAAGACACATATCACATTAGTAAAATTAGCATACTAGAAGTCAGGGGTACAGTTATTATTAGCATCAGTACTTATACTGATTCCCAGACAATTACAATGATAACATTGCATATTAAAAATTCATTCATGTTAGAATACTCAACTTCATACAGAAAAACAAAACAAAACAAACAGGATAGCTAAAACAATCCTGCCTAATAAAAGAGCTTCAGAAAATATCACCATCCCTGTTCTTAAGCTCTACTACAGAGCTATAGCAATAAAAACAGCATGGTATTGGCATAACAGACAAGATGGATCAATGAAACTGAATCAAAGACCCTAACATATATACCTATGGACACATGATTTTGACAATGAAGCCAAAATTATACAACAGAAAAAAGAAAACATCTTCAATAAATGGCGCTGACCTAACTGAATATCAGTATGTGGAAGAATGCAAAAAGATCCATATCTATCAGCTTAAACAAAACTCAAATCTAACTGGATCAAAGACCTTAAAATAAATCCAGTTACACTGAACATGGTAGAAGGGAAAGTGGGGGAAGGCCTTGAATACATTGGCACAGGAAACAGCTTCCTGAATAGACCACCAGTAACACAGACACAAAGACTGACAAATAATAAATGAGACCTCTGGAAACTCAAAAGCTCTGTAAGGCAATGGGACAAAACATCAGCCTAAGTAATGGGAAAGGGTCTTCACCAATCCCACATCCAACAAAGGGCCAAACTCTAAAATATATAAACAATTCAAGAAACTAGACATCAAAAAACCAAATAATTCAACTTTAAGAAGGGGTACAGACTTAGACTAATCTCAAATTGCAGAGAAACAGTAGGAATCCACAAAGATGAACCCAGATTAGACTGCTAGCAATATTAGAGAGGATGCCTGAACTGGCCTACCCCAGGAATCAGATTGGTGAATATCCTAACTGTAGCCGTTAGGTTTTCTCAGGTTCTGCTTGGCCCTGTTGTCCCTCAGCCACTTATAAAATAATCATTCAGAGGCTTAGTTGTCAACTGCATGGCCTATGGCAGGCCGCTTGCTAGCTTGTTCTTATAGTTAACTCAACCCATAACTGTTAATCTATGTACTGCCACGTGTTCCATGGCTTTACCTGCATCACATTACATGTTACTCCTACGATAGTAGTCTGGCATCTCCCTCATTCCACCTTTCTCTTTCCTGTCTCTCTCCTTGAATTTCCCACCTGCCTCTAAGCTGCCAATGGGAACAACATATATTCATAGCATACAGAAACATCCCTCAGCACCTAACCGTCATCATAGAGCCTTCATTCAGTAACTGATGGAAACAGATGCAGAGATCCACAGCCAACCACCAGGCCAAGCTCAGGAAGCCCAGTCCAAGAGAGGGAAGAGGGATTCTATGAGCATGGGAGGTCAAGATCATGATGGGGAAATCTACAGAGACACCTGAACCAAGCTCATAGGAACTCACAAACTTTAGACCAACAGCTGTGGAACCTGCCTGGGACCAGACGAGGCCCTCTGCATATGGGAGACAGTTGTATAGCTTGGTCTGTTTGAGGGTCCCCTGACAATGGAAACAGGCTCTATCCCTGGTGAATAAGCTGGCTTTCTGGAGCACATCAACTATGGTGGGATGCCTTGCTCAGCCATAATTCAGGGGCAGGAGCTTGGTCCTGCCTCAACTGATTCTATCAGGCTTTGCTGACTCTCCATGGCAGGCCTTACCTATTTGGAGAAGGGGATGGGAGGTGGGTTGCAGGGGAGGCTGGGGGAGAAGGAGGATGGATGAGAGGAGGATCTGTGGTTGGTATGTAAAAATGAATTAAAAATTTCTTAAATAAAAATAAAAGAAATGTTCATCATCCTTAGCCATCAGGGAAATGAAAGTTTAAAAAATCCTGAGTTTCATCTTATACCTTTCAGAATGACTAAGATGAAAAACACAAATGACAGCTTATGCTGGAGTGCTATGGAGCAAGGGGGACATGCTTCAATTGCTGGTGGGACTGCAAACTTGTACAGCCTCTTTAGAAATCAATATGGCAGTTTCTCAGAAAACTGGTAATCAATCTACCTCAAGACCCAGTGGTACCCTCTTGGGCATATACCCAAAGGATGCTGTGTCAGTCCAAAACAACACTTACTCATCTATGTTCAGAACAGCTTTACTTATAACAGCCAGAGTCTGGAAACAACCTAGCTGTCCCTCAACTGAAGAGTGAATAAATAAAATGTGGTACATTTACACAATGGAGTATTACTCAGCTGCTAAAAACAATGATATCAAGAACTTTGAAGACAAGTTGATGAATTTGGAGAAAATCCCCCTGAGTGAGGTAACATAAACATGCTAGGTACTCACTCATAAGTAGACATTATCTGTAAAGTATAACTGTGCTACAATCCACAGACCCAGAGGCTATGTAACAAGGAGTGCCCAATGGGGAACACATAGATCTTACTGGGAATGGGAAATAGAAGAGATCAGCTTATTGGCCTGGGGGCAGTTGGGGATGTGAATTGGAGGGAATGGCTTAGGGGTTGATGGATGGGGAGAGTACTGAAAAAGATGACTGGAAAGGGGCGTATTTTGGGGTCAGGTAGAAACCTGATACAGGGGAAACTCCCAGGATTCTAACAGGATGATCCCTGCTAAGGCCCCTAGCAATAGTGGATATGTAGCCTGAATTGGTCATCTCCTGTGATGATATTTGTGACTATCCCTGTTATCATTAGAAAGCCTTCATCCAGTAACTGATGGAAACAGATGTAGAGACCCACAGTCAAACATTAGGCCAAACTCAGGTAATCCTGCTGAAGAGAGGGAGAAATGATTGTAGGAGCCAGAGAGGTCAAGGACATATTAAGCAAACTCACGGAAACAACTAACCTGGTTCATGGGAAATCAGAGTCTGAAACAACAACCAGCGAGCCTGTCTGATACTGACTGAAGGCCTCTACATACATGTGAGAGTTGTGTAACTTGATCTGCTTGTGGGACTCCTAACAGTGGCAGCAGGGGCTATTCCAAAAGTTTTGACTGCCTTTTGGGAACCTATTCCTCATACAAGGTTGCCTTGCCCAGCCTTCATACAAGAAAGGACCTTAGTCCTCCCGAAACTTGATATGCTGTTTTGTTTATAGCCATGCGGTGCCTACATCTTTCTGAACAGAAACAGAGGAAGAGTGGACTAGGTGAGGAAGGCAGGGGAGAGGAGAGTGAGGGAATAGGAGGGATGTAAACTGAGGTCAGAATGTAAAATAAATAACTTAAATAAAAATATGAAGAAGGCTTTCATGTTAATTTCTATTTTATAGGTACAAAAAAACCTATACACTAATAGAAAATTTATCCTCTTTATAGTATGCAAATCCTATGAATTCATAGTTTCAATACTAGTTATTAGCATTATTTTGTTGTTTTAAAAATACACCTACACGTGCTGGGCAGTGGTGGTGCACGCCTTTAATCCCAGCACTTGGGAGGCAGAGCCAGGTGGATCTTCGTGAGTTCAAGGCCAGCCTGGTCTACAGAATGAGATCCAGGACAAGCATGAAAACTGCGCAGAGAAACCCTGTCTCAAAAAACAACAACAAAAAAAAACAACAACAAAAATACACCTACACTTCATTATTATAAATTAACTTACCAATAACGTACTTCAAAGCATATCAGTGTTAGCATGGTAAAAATCAACCACTCTATCTTGATATGAAGTTGTTCAGATGTCATCCAATCTGGCTTCAGAAAATCTTAGGTTTAAACTCCCTAGAATCTATGAGTGTGACCCTAGCAAAACTCCTATTAATGGGAGACACAGAGTCTGAATGAGTCATCATCTATAACCAAGGAACTTCCAGTGGTGGGCCTGGGACATCAACCTAGCCACAAAACTTTCTACCCACAAGAAAGTTGTTCTGCCTACAAAATGGACTGGGATAATGGTGGCACAGAACCTTTGTGAGTGGCCAAGCAAAAAATGTGCAACTTGAGGCCCATTTCAGGAGAGGGGGGGCCATGCCTGGCAGTGCCTGTATGGCCAGGAACCAGAGGAAAGATAGCCCAGAGACATGGGATAGAACCAAACACAACTGGGGTAAAAAGTCAATGAAATGATTCCTAATGATACTCTGCTATACTCTTAGATAGGTGCCTATCCCAATTGTCATAAAGAGGTTTCCTCCAGAAGCTGATGCAAGAAGATGCGGAGACCCACAGTGAGATATTCAGGGGATCTGAACAACCCCCACAAGGAGGGAGAAGGATGGTAGAAGCCAGAGACAGAGGGTTCGAAGACACTGGGATCACGTCCCACAGAATACACTAAGCAGGCCTCAGAGGGCCTCACAGAGACTGCAGCAGCTACAATGGAGCCTTCATGAGTCTGTCCTAGGCCCTCTGTATACATGCTGTGGCTGTTTAGTTTGGTGTTCTTGTGGGCCTCCTAACAGTGGGAGTGGAGGTGTCTTTATCTATTTCACCTGCACTTAGAACCTTTTTCCTCCTACTAGATTGCCTACCCCAGCCTTAATATGAGGGTTTGTGCCTAGTCTTAAGGTAACCTGTTATATGATGTTTGGTTGATGTCCCTGGGAGGCCTAATCTTTTCTGAAGAAAAACAGAGGAGGAGGAGTGGCTCTGAAGGAGAGGGGAGGTGTGTGTGTGTGTGTGTGTGTGTGTGTGTGTGTGTGTGTGTGCGCGCGCCTGCGAGAAATGAAGGGAGGGGAACCTCTAGTTGAATTGTACTGTATGAGAGAATAATGAAAGAAAGAAAGAAAGAAAGAAAGAAAGAAAGAAAGAAAGAAAGAAAGAAAGAAAGGAAGAAAGAAAGAAGGGAGGGAGAGAGGGAGGGAGGGAGAGAGGGAGGGAGGGAGAGAGGGAGGGAGGGAGGGAGGAAGGGAGGAAGGAAGGAAGGAAGGAAGG
>CABHPP010148277.1:0-27970 GCA_902168425.1 Peromyscus attwateri | reverse complement strand
GAGGGAGGGAGGGAGGGAGGGAGGGAGGAAGGAAGGGAGGAAGGAAGGAAGGGAAGGAACTTTGGCTGAATAAAACCACCCATTCCCTTACATGGCAATCAACAAGAGAAGTATAATTAACATTTCATCAGCAGGTAGTGTCTTTTTCAAAAAAATGTAATAAGTTTTACATGGTAATTATTATAGTTTCTAAATATTACAAAAAGAAATCAATCAACGATACAATTTTTCTTTTCTCCAAATCCTGTTTCTTGGAGATTTCATTTTGTATTCTTTAATGTGAAGTAATTTTCAATAGAAACAGGATTAATCTGATAATAGCATACATTTTTGTCTTTTGTGTTTATATATGAATGGAATATATCAACTAAAAATAACTTCTGAACTGTTTCCTATAATCTACTATCTTCATTAATTATTAATTTTAGTATTTTTTTACATTTTACTATATTTTTATTCCTAGGCTTCATTTAGTAGTAATATTAATATAAGATTCAATCTCTTAATACTCCTTTAGCTGAACAAAACTTTATTGTTACCTATCTCTCAAGAATTTACTCATCTTGCATAACAACAATTTGTATTAAATAGATACTCTCCACCTTTCCCTATTAAAACTCTCTGGAAACCAACTTTTATTCTCTTTCTGAGTTTGACAACTGAAATATTAATGCAAATTTACATTGCAGAATGGGCAGTCCAAAACAATAAGTGTGTAAATAAATATATGATAAAATAACCTTTAGTCTTCCTAAGAAAAGGCTTCAATATGAGACAGCATGATACCACATGAGGACACTGTGTTAGTGAAATAAATAAGTCAGAGGAAATAGGAATAATTTTACCCACATGTATGAAATAGACAAGTTCTTACTAAAGGAGTAAAATCTTTAATTGTCTTTATGAAAAACTTTATCCTTGCTTTTTAAAAATCATTCTTATCTTGATAACATTATTTCTTTTAACTTCAACATCTTCAGAAACTTTCCCACTTGCTTATTCTAACATGACACTTAAAAGTCTGATAAAAACAAAACAAAACAAAACAAAAATCTGATCAAGTATCCTGAAAATATGAAGGACCATAGCACCTCATTTACTTTCAAAAAGTACCTTAGTAATAAAATTTGTATTCCATTTTGTATATCAGAAAACATAGACCTGGCTACATTGAACAATTACACACACACACACACACAAAAAAAAAAAAATCAAATAATATATCTAGACGGAAGGGAAGGACTAACCCCAGTGCATTCTTATTATTTCAATTATAACATTTTAAAGATCTGTTTTTATTTGTGTGTGTATATTTGTGTGTGTGTGTGTGTGTGTGTGTGTGTGTGTGTGTGCATGTGTGTGGCATGTAAGAGACCAGAGGGCACCTCTAAGGGCTGAGATGTGCTTTGAAGGTGGAGCAAGTTGAGCCTCTGTGCTCATGCAGAGAATTCTGCTGTATTCTGGATATAGTAACCTGTTTAAGTGCATTGTGTCCCACTGTCTGGATCGATGCTGTTCAAATCAGTAGAATCCTCTATTGCATGAATTTCTAAAGGTCTTGTAATAAAAGAACTCAGAGCCAGATTTTGGGGTAAATGCTGAAGATCAGAGAGACAAAGGAACAAGCCACTGCCACATCTTACCTTTAGGACTTCTCAGCCTGAAAAGGCTCTCTAGCCAAAAGGGTTCTAATTGAAAGAGCTTCAGCAAAAGTTTCTAGTTCCTGTCTCCTCACACCTTATATATCTGCCTCTGCCCAACCATGTTACTTCCTTCTTAGTGCTGGGATTAAGGGTGTGTGTGCCTCCCAAGTACTGGGAGCAAAGACATGAAATCCCAAGTGCTGAGATTAAAGGCATGTGACTCCCAAGTATTGGTATTAAAGGTGTGTGCCATCACTGCCTGACTCTCTTTCTCTCTTAAACTGAGTCAATGTCATGTAGTCCAGGATGGCATTGAACTCACAGAGACCCAGACAGATCTCTGCCTCCCGAGTACTAGGAATAAAGGTGTGTGCCACCACTGCCTGGCATCTATGTTACATGTTCTGTTCTCTGATCTTCATGCAAATTTTATTAGGGTACGCAATATATCACCACAGTCCTCCATGAAGTCATAGATTTTTTTTTCTGAATACATTTTATAAGCCCCCAAATTCAGACTTTAAAACATTCTTAAGTAGGTCCAAGCACTGGTCTAATATTATGCCCATCATCCTCTCTAATACAAGGGTCATTGAAAGTTTCATTTGATAATTAAGGTACAGGAGAACTGTATGCCTAATAAGTATGGTCAGTATAAACCAGACATGGATAATGTAAATTATTTTGCAAAATTATCAGACATTTATGAAAATGGAATTCCAAGTAATGGTCATTTTTCCAGAATCTCATACTGGGTGAAGAAAAAAGAGTACTACAAGAGAGGGAACTTATTTCCTCAAAGAGAAAGTGATTTCCCAGAGTTGTAAACCTGGTTCGAAATACCTTACAGAATTAGGTTGAATATCAGGCAATGATGTTTTCAGTGCAGGAGAGGAGCACACATTGAGTTTGCCTACTTAGATGCATATCTTTGGCACTCTAAAGTTCAATCTCACTTCAGAATGATGAATACTGACATGAAGGAGGGGCGGATTCACTGGAACATTGTCTATCTTCCCAATGTGGCCACTGCTTTCCAAGATAAATTTGCTCTGGTAATTGGCTTACTTAAGATTGGTTAGCTAAATCTAATTTAGGGAACAGGCTGTTACCTCAAATTTTATAACAAAATCAGGAAAACAGCATATTGTAACATCCCAATCAATGAAAGACTTCTCAATTTTATTATATAGCAGATCAGGCTGTCTTTTCCTTTTAATTTTATGATCTTTTCTTGAGATATTTTTTTCACTCTTCTCAGCCTTATCAAAAGCTTTCAATACCTTCTGAATCCCTCTGAAAGATTCAAGTAGATGAGTATTAATTGTTTCATGAAACATTTGAAAACATCAGATTTTTGATTTTATTGTCAAAATTCTATTTAGTTTAAGACATATGACTCTTCTTGCAAAAATCCCTGCACTTTCTCTGTACACATAATCACTGAGGAAATTTTGATTATAATAAAGAATTCTGAAAAGTGCATGGAATTATGGTTGCTATGTGGAAAAATTTTGTCATCAAAGCACATAATATGAAGCATCTTGTACCAAAGGGAAGGAGAGAGGGGCAGGATGATATTCCCTTCATTTCTTAGAATTGCTCATAAATCAATCTTATCTCCTCAAGAAGGAACTGCTTATGCTGCTTTTCAACATACAGATGTGGCTGCTCTGCGTACAAAGCCCCTGCTGAGCTTCTGATCATACCTGACATTGCTGACTAGGGCACAAAAAAGATGGCCTCAGCTCCTGCAGCTTCCACCCAGAGTGACTCCAGATGTCATCTGCACCCTTGAGGCTGATAAACTGATGGCTTAAATGAAAAAAAAAAATCAAACTACCTGAGTCGTTTATCTCTAAAACTGAGCATTGACATAACTATTTGGATTGATGTGGAAACTTTCAGCTAGAAGACACTGTGAAGTCGAGCCACACTAGAATGAATGTTACTTTCTGTCTAATTAATGTATGCTCTACTTCGGTGTCCTAACATTGTTCTATATATCTGCATATTACTCATTATTTTACCCATCTAATGTCTTTTTATCTCTTCATCATTCAGTACCAGCATCCATATGATGACAGATACATTTTGGTCAGTACTTTGACCCTCTTTGTACTTCAGCCCTTGCCAATGTGAATGGCTGGAAGGATCTCCAAATTCTATACATTCATATTATATTTTTGCTGTCAATTTTGGAAGGCTTAGACTAAAGCAACCACAACAAAGACACTTACTTTCATTGTACTTGCTACTTTGGAAAGGTAAGTCCAGTCCGGGTTATATGATGACAGAAGAGAAAAATAAGATAGAAGAAAGAAAAGAACAAAGGAACAAAAATTGAAATGGAAGCAGGAAGAGAGAGAAAATGGTGAGAAGATTTTGACTCTTATAATGAAACCCAAGTTTTTCTTTAAGATTTATCTTACTTTCAATTTGTGTGTGTGTGTGTGTGTGTGTGTGTGTGTGTGTGTGTGTGTGTGTGTACCAGGGACCACAGTGCCCTTGGAAGTCAGATGTTTGCCTCCCTGTGGAGTTGGACTACAGGCAACTGTGCACTGACATGGTTGCTACAAAATATTTAAGTTTTCTGAAAAAAACAAAATGGTCTTTTAACTTCTAAACCATCCTTCCAGGCTCTTGCAATCTTTTGTTCTCATCTTCCTTTGGGTTTTCTGAGCTCTGATGTAGCACAAATCTTAAAAGGTCTTATTATTAAGAACAAACCCTGGCAGATATTGGGGTGAATGCTGAAAGATCAGAGAAACAGAACAAGCCACATCCAACCTTACCTTGCCAACTTCTCAGCTGATCTTGTTTCCTCAAACTGGAAGCCTCTGAGTCTTCATCCGAATGGATCTCAGCTGAACTGCTGCTACAAGCCTAAAAGCTTAAAAGGCTCTAGTTCCTGGTCCTCACGCCTTATATACCTTTCTGCTTCCTGCCATCACTTCCTGGGATTAAAGGCGTGTGTCACCATACCTGGCTGTTTCCAGTGTGGCTTTGAACTCACAGAGATCCAGACATATCTCTGCCCCCAGAATGTTAGGATTAAAGGTGTGTATACCACTATTTTCTGGCCTCTATGCCTATCTAGTGACTGTTGTATTCTCTGACCCCAGATAAGTTTATTAGGGTGTACAATATATTGGGGAACACAATATCACCACACTCTGAGGGGAGACATTTGATGGTGACTTTCCATTTAAGGCTGAGTGTTCCAAGGTCTCTCATTCTTTGTGTAATACTTAGCTGTTAGGTCTCTGTATTTGTTTACATCTGCTATGGGGGGTAGAGGGTTACTTTGATGATGGCTGAACAAGACACTAATCTGAGTCAAGCAGAATATCATTGAGTCATTTTATGACTACAGTTTTCTTTCTTTCTTTCTCTCTCTTTCTTTCTTTCTTTCTTTCTTTCTTTCTTTCTTTCTTTCTTTCTTTCATTCTTTCTTTCTTTGACCATTTATTATTTGGTGTTACCTTAGGCCACTGAGGTATCTATTCTGAGGTTCTTGGTCACCCAAGCAGTATTAGAGAATGGTTTTCATCTCATGGAGTGTACCATAAGTCAAATCAACTACTGGTTGGTTATGTGTACAAGCATTGCGCCACTGTTGTGCTAGCCTAGCTTGCAGGTAGTACATAATAAAGGGTTTGAGGCTGTCTTGGTATATGAATTTTCCTTTGGATAGCATGATGAGCACCTCTCTGTTTCTAACAAAAGCACTGGAACATAGGGGTGAAGATTTTATGAAGGCACCGATTTATATTCAATGAATTGTGTAGGTATTGTCTTCAGCAGTAGGAACTTACTTCGTGGAGAGCAACCTATAGTTTTATCAAAGGTCTGTGTTTGGCAATTCCCATGGGAACCCTTTGGCCAACAATTCAATTAGATGTAATCCGACCTCATAATGAAAGTTTCCTTTAGTGACAAGAGGTGGCCAGTTATGACTCTGTTTTTTCCAATTTTTTTGGTGATTTTATTTATATTGTCTTCATAAACATATATAATTTAGGATTTCAACTGAATTGTTTATATAGTACCCTTTAAATTTTCCTTAATTTTATCTCTCTCTCCCTATATCCCCTCCAACAACCCCCTCTACAATCACTCTGGGTAGTGGTTTGGCTGGAATGGGAAAATCAAGTGTTCTATGTTTGTTTGTTTTAACAATACCTAGATTGTTCATTATTAGGAACAAACACAATGTAGCTACATATTACTTTTAAACTGTAAGAATATATATTTTTGGACTCTCAATTAAATCATTCTTCTAAATTTCTCTGTGAAAAATCATTTCTCTAATTGTGATATTTTCTCTATAAATAGACTTTAGTACAGATATTCATAAAAAATATTTTTGTAAAGAAGCACAAGTTGATTTAATTCAATGTCTGGGAGGATTCATATGAGGCATCTTTTCATTGCTTTCACATACAGTACAGGTATTGATTTTCAGAGCTTAATAATCATAAACAATTGGTTTGAATTCACAGATAAAAAATTGGAATATATAATTCCTTTATATTTTCTATTTTGACTGTCTTGCATTTGCACCTTTATTTTTTAATATAAAATTGTACACTGTCTATTCTCCACCTCCTATGAATAGACTTTTTCTCCTGTTACTAACAAATACATTTCTATTATTGTGTTTTCAGTCATTATTGCAGATCTTTAAGTAAATTAAAAGTATGTCTCTATCAAAATGATAAACTTATACGTCTTTCCTAAAATTTAAGAGTGCATTATCTTGACAATATATTTTTATCTCATGTAACATTTTCATTATGAAATAATCAATTCTTCTCCATATAGTTATGGGTTCCAGTTTTGTTTTGTTTTGTTTTGTTTTTGGTTGGAAAACAGACCTAAATGTTCTCAGAACAGATAAAATAATTTTACTGATGAATACTAACATACAGTTTTTATATAAATGACCTTCAGACAGAAGAAATATAAGAAACTATTTAATGCATTCATATCTTCATGCATCCTCTTAAGAAACAAGAATTCTCTGTGTCCTAGTTTCTATGCTAGATCCAAGAGATACAAAGGTGAAAAAAACATAGTCCTTGTCCTTGAGATGTTCAAGTGCAGGAGGCAGGCAATGAACTAAAAGGAAACTTCAACACAAAGTATTTAGTGTTGGAAAAATACAAATGTCTCTTTCATTATAAAACTGTTTTTATGTTAAATATTTGCTTGTGTAAATATTTTGTACCATAATGAATTAAAGAGATGTGTTTCCTTCAATAATATAAGTAAAAAAATCTTAATTAGAACTTTCTTTGCTAAAATATTTTGGTCAATTTTGATATTATTCAAAACTTACAATGTTTATTAACTTGAAAACAATCAAGACTTACTGTATGCCTTGTGGTTTATTTAAAAATATGTGGTGTTTTTACTTAACTATAATGACAGCTTTCATTTTTTTGTTGTTATTTAGTGAAATAAGAACTCTTTCACTATATTTGGATTTACATTGGTTTTCACTTCCCTCTCCTCCCTCAAGTCTTCCCATATATTCTTCCTTGCTCTCTTTCAACTTCATCGTCTCCTATTTCATAAATGTTCATTCATACTATCAAAGATATAAAAATAAGAAGAAATAAAATGCTTTTAAAATCTCTCTGTTATAAAATATACATAGTAAATAGGATTAAGAAAGTCTCTTAGTTTGTAGCCAAGACTGGCTTCAGAACCCTGACAATCACCTTTCTTAGTCCTGAGATTATAGGCCAGAGCTACCAGTCTCAGATTTCTTTTTAACATCTCTGTGTAAATGTATAACTGATATAAACATTCTTCTAATATACCAACTACATTTCTTAGCTATTGCGTTAGAAAATGACTCACATTCAAAAGAAATTGCAGTTTCGTAAAGTCACAAACCCTTCCTGATTAGGAATTCAGTTTTAACAGGATCAGACAAACATGGCAATACCTGTGCTTGGGAAGGTATATACACCTGGTAGTCACATCAGGGTGAATTAAAAGTAAAAAAAAATCTGTAGATATCTCTGGCTAGAAGCTGTCTTCTCTTGTCAGACTCTATACACTTAACAACAAAAAATGACTATGTCATCTTCAATATCCAATATCTCATCGCTTGCTAGAACCTTTTTCTTGAAAACAAAGGTTTTAAAAGACAGCAATTTTTCATTGACGAGGGCATGATGGCTGAAGACCAACACACACAAAACCAAGAGAGTTTACTTTTCAAAGACATCACAGGTCTATAAATGGTAGCTTTCTCTGCCAATTTGAAATCATGAGCTTACACATGATTTTTGTCTGTTTTTAACATTTGTATGTATGTATGTGTGTACGTATGTATGTATGTATGTATGTATTATTGTAGGCATGTTATTGGGTGTTAAATGTCTACAATGCGGGTAAGAGTGGAGCTTATTTCTGAGAAACAGCATCTCCCAGCATACTTCTTGATCTTATGGCTCTGTTTGAACAATGACAATAACAGACACGGAAAAAAATCAACTGTAAAAGAAGCCCTCAACTCTAGACAAAGAAGTAAAGTCAACTAAGGGATGCTGAGAGGGGAAGAAACAGTACATTTCTTTTACTGACTAGTACAATTGGTTATCTAACACCAATGGTCATCCCCAAAACATACATATAAGTATGTATGTTATTTATAGGAATGTAATATATTAATTTTATAGAATCACATCCTTAAACAACTTTAGCCTTAAGAAGACATTAACTCCATTTTTCTTTGGAGGAATTTTGTTGCTGTTGTTTTCTGCCCTGGAAGGAGACACTCTATCTGTCAAGATTATATACTGTGTGCACATTTTGAAAGACATTCTGAAACTGATGCTGGAAACACAACTTCTGGAATCATGAACAAGCAGAGTAAATTTATCTGTGAAGGAAAGATTGTCAGTATGGCAACATCATTAAGACAAAGATGAATTGTCTTTTTGTTGTTGTTGTTGTTTCGAAACAGGGTTTCTCTGTGTTGTTTTGGTTTCTGTCCCAGATCTCACTCTATAGACCAGGCTGGCCTCGAACTCACAGAAATCTGCCTGGCTCTGCTTCCTGAGTGCTGAGATTAAAGGCGTGTGCCATCACTGCCCAGATTAAGATGAATTGTCTTATGCTCAGAGTTGAATTTTCAAATAATCTGGAAAATAATAGGAGTTTATATTTCCAAATAAATTAATAAAATTCAGTGCTCTATGATCATATTCCTGTTTTAGCAGATAATAAGATCTACTTTAAGGTGATACTAACACACTAAAATTATGAAATAGTATTTCAAATATATGGACTATGATTGTTTAATTATTAACATCAATCATAAAAGAAAAACCTGTCACAGTGAAAAAAATCAATTCTTAGTCTAGAAAAATAAGTACAAACTGAAAACAGGAGGTTTTCTGACATAAGAATTGTCCACATATTAATGAATATTCAAATATGCAAAGATTTTAGCTTCATAGATATATGAAGCTAAAAATGGGATCGTGTACAAAATTTCTATAAAGAAGTTTTATATTTTCTCACAGTTTTCATCAAAGAATAAGATATTCTATGGAAATTTGGAATGATATTGTAAATGTATCTTGAAGAGTCACATATGAGAAGTGGGAATTGAGTACCCCTATATGTATAGACAATTCTCAGAATAGTAAATCTAATTCTTCTTGAAAATCCTATTGTTTCCATAATCCCTAATGACATAATTTAGATAATTTACACATATCACCATCATATGCCCACTATCTTAAAACAATAACAATATTATAATGCATTGTCCATTCAACTTCTGGACAACTTGAAAAGGCTGGCAGTACCAATGTAAAGAAATGTTCTTCCATACATTTTCTATTTATAAGAATTCTACAGAGAGAGAAAATGCATTTCTAAAGCTTTACTTGTCAACAATGATAAATGCCACTGAGGGAAATAACTTAAGGCTAAAGAATGCTTCTAAATGTAGAAACACTCACTTAATTTTATTTCCTATTCCTTATTCAACAAATTTTAAGGAACATGTATAAACAACTTGAAATAATTGTGTATAACAGTGAAATGTCTTAATAATCCACTTCCTTGTGCAAATAATATGTACACAATATTGATGCAAAGGTGCATGGGTAGCTATTTTCATGTGTTATTAGTGTTAAAAAATAAATTTGTACAAATGATACACTCAGTAAATTGACATGAAATTTTTTGTCACAAAATGGGCAGAGAATTTCATTCCTTTTTGTACATATAATTGATAAGGTCTCCATATGAGACCAAGAAATTTAGAATCTTATTTTCAAAACAAAATAATTTTATATAAAAGCAATGGTAGTGGTGGGTGTGGGGGGAGGTTTTGCATGAGGAAACCAAGCAGTAAAAAAACTTGTGAGGTCTTCTAAGTCTAAATGTTATTATCATAGGACATTAATAACTATGTGTTTATATTCATGCTTAGATCAATGAGGCTAAACAATGACAATTTTAATGAATTCAAGTAGAATACATAATGAAACACACCATGAGTGATCATAAAACTTATTTTTAGCATTGTTTTCTGTGTTAAAGTAACTGGTAATGTTATTTTATTAATTATTATTATTTTAATTAATTAATAATTTTATTATTAAAGTTCAAAAGTTTAAAGTTATTAATGTTTTAGTATAATGAAGTGGGTGATAGTGTTGTTCCATTTAGGGCTGAACACACAACAATTAGTTATCCTCAGTATTTTGACAAGGTAAGACATCAAGCAATAACCTTCACACACTTCCAAAAGAAGATTTTCTGAGAAAGCCTGAGAACAGCATTAATATACCAGTATAAATTGATATATTTGGCAGGCAGTTTGATTCAACATAATGCCAGTTTAGCAATGCCAAAACAAATAAATAATAGCAGTATGTTCACCTACAGGGCCTATGATATCCCCAGTAATGGGCATTTGACCTAGTTTACAGTACAAAACATGAATTCCGTAGTATTCAGTATGCTGAAATCCACTCAGAAAGTGTTTGGTTACCTCCATCAGAATTATAACAAAATAGCTCATGTGAGGGTATCTTATCTTAGAGGTCATGATTGTAACTCACAATGTTCGTAGCTAGACTGATGGAAGATTTTCTCCTACAGCACCCTAAATAGTACTTTCTAACATTAGGGAAGAATCTACTACTATTATTCTGGTAAATGAGCATATTATTAAACTTTTCCTTAATAACTTATTATTATATGCATAGATTAGTACATCTCTTATCTATCATCAGAGAAGCCTCTTTTAGTGATAGATGTCAGTTAATATGAATGCACACAACCAGCTGATGTGCAGGACATAAGAGACTATAGAGTCCACAGGCCTAAGTGGGAAATATATTCCCTTGCCTGTTGTGAGCAAGATAGTAGATAAACATAATTAGTATAACAAAAGCTATATTTTTATTATGTTGAAAGTAATCACACAAGTTCACACTCTAACTTAACTACAGTTCTAAACCTATCTCCCCAAGACTGCTCACCTGTGCAATAATGTATCTTAGCTGAAATTCAGGCCCAGTCTCTAAAAGAAGTCTCTGATTTGAGGGTCAGGATCTTGGGGGAGACTCTCCAGCCACAGGGCAGATCACAGTGGAGTCACTTCAGATGTGCAGAGCAGAGCACTGTTCTTGGTCTCTGCTTAAATACTGTCCAGTGAATATCATGGGTTCTAGGACTGTGTCTGATTATCTTGGGTGAATGATATCACTAAGTTCAAGTTATCAGTTGCAGTCTTGGGTGTAGTGGGGATCCCGACTGAGCAATTTTTACTTGTCTAAAGGCATTTTACATTATACTAATTACGTTGCCCTTTTTCCAAGGTTCAAGGATAATTGAGGAAGAGGGAGCAGAAAGACAATGAGAACCAAAGATTGTGAGTTTCTACATGGAAACAGAGTTTTCCAGACAATGCAGGGCATTCCCACATATTAATTCACAGCAGATATGACAGAATACACTAGACCTGCATGAACTCCAGTGGAACAAAAACACAGCATAGACAGAGGAGGTGGATACAAATTCCAAAACTTAGATAAGGAGCTATTCACAACTGAGAGCTGTTGAAAGGAGCATGTTTTCTTTAAGGATGTAACCCCTTCTAGGTTGATCATATTGTTGACCAAATATCCAAGGGTGTCAGAACAGCATACCTTGTTCACAACTGATTTAAAAAAAAAAAAAAAAAAAAGCAAAAACAGAAAGTTAGATGTGTAGTGGAGGGTGTGGATCTAGAAGGAGTAGGGGATAGGGTGAACATGGTCAACATATGTTTAGTGAGATTCTCAAAGAAGTAAAATACAGTTTATAAAGAAAGATGAGAACATGAGATGGAAAGGCAAACGTTTTAGCCAAGGTCTGAAAGGGTTTTGGAGGAAGAGAGGGTTAAGTGGATGCATTACAATGCATTGAACACATGTGGGAATTTCTTGAAGAATGAGTGATATACATAAAAGTTCATTGAGTAATCATCATCAAAGGCTTGTTTAGAAAAGAGGTGGAAAAATGACGTGCTATACCAAGAACGAAGGTGTGAGTGGAGTGACAGAGGGATGACAACTAGCTGCTATAAATTCTTATCACATGATTTTGACTTTGGTATTGATTCTGAATTAGAGAAGGAGCTAGACTTGTCCAGAAGTTTTGGTGACTATCTGTCTGGAACATCTGAGGTAGGCTAAATCTGTGTGAACTCAATCAGGAAAAACTTCCTGGGACGTAAGAGAATGGCATTTTCTTCACTCATTGTTGAACACCCTCAGTATACAAGATCTAGCTATTTCTCATTTTTTAGTTACTTTTTTTGTCAGTGTGATAAAATGCCTCTAGGAGACAACTTAAGCGATAAAAGGTGTATTTTGTTACATTTTCCAGGGAGCATGTTACAGTTTGTCACAGAAGAAAGAAGGGTGACAGGAACATATGGTAGTGGGTCTTGGTGTTCTGAGGACCAGAATAAACCACAACACAATCAGGAGCTGCTATGATTGGCAAGGCTTAATTCTAGTATCATGTATATTATTTATACCTGTCAACTTCTGTGTCCTAAATGTTTTCACCTCTAAAATGAGCTTCATCACCTGAGTGTGGTGATATCTAATTTGTAAGTTAATAAATAAAGTTTGCCTGGAGATCAGAGGAAATAGCAAGCCATTGACACAAAAGTCAGGCAGTGGTAACACATACTCTTAATTCGATCACTTGGCAGGCAGGGTCTCTGTGTGTTCAAGGTCACACTAGGGAACAGAACCAAGTGTGGTGACACACCTTTAATCCTAGTACCAACCATAGAGACCTGGAGGTCTGTACAGACAGACAGTGACAAGGAAGCGAGGTTGCTGGACTAAGAGCCAATGAGAGGGCAGAACAGCAAAGCATTAAAGGCCAGGGTAGACAGAAAATAGCTCTTTGGAAGATACCGTGTGAGTTAAGGTTAGCTGGTGGCTCTCACTATTTCCCTGATCGCTAAGGCTTTCACCCCTATATTTGGCTCCTTGATTTTTATTTAATAAGACCACCTAGAAATTGGGCTACACCTGAGGATCAAGTGTCTACCACACAAGTGTATGACAGGCATTTCCCTTTCAAATTTTTTAATTGACAGTAGATTCTTCTATTGTACAATATATCCCAACCACAGTTTCCTCTACTTCCACTCGCCACAGCTACCTGCCACATTCCCTCTCTGCCAGGTCCATTACCCCTCCATTTCCTCTCTAGAAAAGAGCAGACCTCCAAGAGACAACAGTCATACAGGACAAAACCAGATAAAATAAGACAAAGCAAAAGTCTTCATATTGAAGCTAGAGAAGACAAGACAACCCAATAAGAGAAAAAGAGTCCCAATAGTCTTCAAAAGAGTCAGAGACACATCCACTTCCACTGATAGGAATACCCCCAAACCACCAAACTAAGGAGAAATCAAAGTAAGGTCTCCGCACTTAACTAGCAGTAGCACAATTACTCAGAATCAGATATTGGCAGAGGAAGCAACAAAAGTTCTCAGAAACACATTGAGGGAGGGTCATGTGCAGCTCTGAGAATATAATACAGTAGTATAACAATGATTCATATGCATATATGAAAATGTTACAGTGAGACCCAGTATTTTGAAAAAAAAATGCATGAATAACTATCATTGAAAAGTAAAAAAACCACAATTCATTGAATATTAGAATTGCATAAACACTTCATCCTCTAATACATTGTGTCAATAATTATTTTTCCTCAATGTATTAATTATTTGACTTTACTGAAAAAAAGACTCCAGAGCCTTGCAAAAGCTAAATACCCTTTTATCATTGATGTAAATCATTAATTTCATGTCTTTTTTAAAAGGCCCTTTGAAAGTCAACAAATATGTAGTCATGTTATATTTTTATTTATGTTTACATGTATGGGTAGCAAATGAATAATGATTTAAGTACCCACAGATCACCTTCACTTTAATATATATATATATATATATATATATATATATATAAAATATGTATAGTTTTGTGAAAATATGCTTGTTACAGTAAGGCTAATTGAAAACAAAACATTAGGATGAAAGCATTTTCAAAATTCAGAAAAAAATAAAAATATGGCTTTAGTTGTGCTTTAATAAGAGTATGTGAAGTTTTTTTTTAAGCATTTTTCAAACTCTTCTTTTCTCTGGTTGATTAAAATTGCATAGTACTAATCAGAACCTAAGGCAGAAACATGGCTGGATGATAGTTGTTTGAAATTCACTTTAAAGGGAATATAGATTTATAAACAAACCTCATATTTGGAAAGATCAGAAGAGACAAGATCAGTAGGGGTTGTAGGTGAGATTGCTCACTTGAGAGTCCAGCATCTCATCGATGAGACTTCAGAACGCTAAACTTCTTGAACATGAAGAGTTTTCAGCACTACAAGCTTTGTCAAGAACAAGACTTGGAACTGATGGATTCCTGCTGTAAAGGATTCTACTTTGTAGTTTACAGGATGCTTTTCCATTAAAGGATAATTATATGCTCCCACATAACTTTTATTTTAATAGAAAAAGACAAACAAAAATAAGCCTGAAGAAAGATTAAACTAAGAAATTCAGTTTTAAAGTTAGTACATGCTGATCTATGACATGCTACTTTTGCTTCATATAGTTGTGACTTAGAAATGTAAACTATGTTAAATTTCAAAATATCTTTGATTATTTTGTTTCTACAATAATATGAAAACGAGACAATATTGCTCATGCTGCACAAATTAAATTTGTGATAATATTTTATATCTATATATAAACACTTTTTTTGATAGCATTATTCTCAAGATATAAACTGAAAGCAAGTCATTATTACTGGTATAATTATCTATGTTAAACAAAATGAATACTTAGTAGCTTGAACTTTTATTTTTAACTAGTTTCAAATACTGCTTAAAAGTTTCACTTAACTGCAGATTCCACAGTAGGAAGTACAAGTATGTATGGAGTAGATGATGATATTAACATTGATGATAATTAGGAGTAATTATAACTATGCTTCACACTCTTTCCTATTGAAGAAATGTAAGAATATCTTATCTACTAGAAGAGTATAGAGTTCATTCAAAGCAATACCTGGTTCCATGATTTTCATTTTTACCTGACAAAAGGACGATCCTATATACACTCTCCTGGATTTTTCCATCTGTAAAACTACTCAATACTTGCATCAGTAGTTTAGAAAGCTTGTGAAGTAATATTAAATGTCACTCACATAGTTAATAAAAATAGCTCTTAAAGTTTCATATATGGTTCAGTTGGTAAAATGTTTGCCTTGCAAATATGATTTCCTTAGTTAGGGTTCCCAGGACTCATCTAAAATAAAAGCTGGGCACAGCACCATGCGACTGAAGTTCCAGTGCTTGCAAAGAGTAGAAAGGAAAATCTCTGTTTGCTTACTGCCTAGCTAGTCTATCCAATTAACTATGGATATGAGAGGAACCTCAAAAAAATGCTCTGGATTCAGAGAAGTTCCCTGTCTTCCAAACTGAGGCCAAGAGTGATTAAAATAGGTATTTTATATTGACATGTAGCCCCTACAAACACATGCACCTGCACACATGTGTATCACATGTACACACACAAATGTACATTTTGTAGCTTTTAGTATTATCATTATTTTATTCATTCTTATCTCAATACTTTTGTAGTATTGTTTGACCCTATTCCAACAAAAGTTAAGGTACCAAGTGGTTAAATTATTGCCCAATATCACAAATATGTGTATATTGTAATTGTATGAAATATTAGTACGTGTATGAAAAATTGTGCGAAATTGGTTTGGAATTGAATAAGTTACACTCCATTTATTTGTAAATGTTTATAAATCCATTATTTTTATAAAATTATTTAAAAGAAACTCTAACAGATAAATGTTGAAATGCAACCTAAAATCTCTTTCCTCAATCTTTTAGAGAACCTTGAGCCTTTCCAGTGTTCTAAAGGCTTTTTCAGCATCCTAATATGTATGTACACTGTCATTTCTACACATAATTTTCAGTATAGCTGCAGCCTGCTATGATTTTCATGTGTGGAGCTCGGTGCAATTAGAGTGATATTATTTTGACATGTCTTTGGCAATATTTTTTTAAATTATGTAATAGCAATACTTCTAAAATTTGTTTGATTCTTAAAGATTCCTTTAGAGACTAGTCTTTTGGGAAATGATTTCATCCTCCATTTGGGAGAAAGTCGTTATTCCAGGTATTTACATCTTATGTATTATTGCATGCTTATACCATGCATGGTACTATTTAATTTTCTAAACATGTGGAAATATTATGATGTATGCATTGTTCACATTTGTGTGTGTGTGTGTGTGTGTATGTCATCATGCTTTGTTCTAGATGTATAGAAGCTAATTTCTACCTTATGAATATCTTAGACATTGGTAGAATTTGATTATGACATTATTTCCAAAAGCCCCAAGACATGTTTCTCAGATTGTAATGCTCTAAGGCAATTCCTAGAGAAAGTCTGTTAGATCTTTGAGGGATGTCCCTAAATTGTATATTGGCCTGTGTGCTATCCTCTTTAATATTTACTCCTAATTGTCAGAATGTAAACTGCTACATCAGTCACACATACCCTTCATCATCATCACAAAATACGTGCTTCATTGACAAATTATTATAGATTAGGCAAAATAAACTTGTCTTCCTCTTAAGTTGATAAATATTTTGTACCAGTAACACAAAGCCAACTAAGAAAGTTGGGATGTCATTTCTTCATAATGTCTTATAATGTTAGGTATGAATAAGCACAAATGTATTAAAAAGTAAAAGCAATATCAAAGGAAATGTGTAACAGAGTTCTGACAACTTACAAAAATTAGTAAAGTATCTGCTTTGATAAATATCTGCATTTATCAATAAAGCATTAGAACATAAAAGTACAGAATATTGAAGTTTCAAACAAGTTATCCTTAAAAATATCTTACATCATCGATCCAAAAAATATGCTGGCTGATTTTATTTTGTCAATTTGACCCAAACTTGGACTTATCTCAAAAGAGGAACCACAAAAAAAAAGACAGCAACAACAACAAAACAATTCCTCCATCAGATTATCTATAGGCAAGTCTATACAGTATTTTCTTTGTTAATGAATGCTGTGGGAGGACCCATACTATGGTGGGTGGTGAAACTCATGGGTATGTGGTCCTGGGTTGTATAACAAAAGCAGGTTGTGAAAACTATGAGAAGCATCCTGGTAATCAGTGTTCATGGGGTCTGCTTTAGTTCCTGCCTTCCAATTTCAGGCTTTGAATTCTTAGTTTGGCTTCTCCTAATGTCTGGACTGCAATTAATAAGCCAAATAAACCCTATGTTCTTCAAGTTGTGTTTGTACAAGGTACCTACACTCCTATGTTCACATTAGCATTGTTCATTATGAGCAAGATATTGACTCAACAATTGTTAAGACCAAATGAATAAAGACCATGTACCTTCTCTACATTGATGTAGTATATGTAATACTTAGACACAAAACAACTGAAATACACCAGTCACAGGAAATTTAATGGAAGTGGAGTAAGTACATTGATATACATGTAACAAGTCTAGCACATAAAAGCAAATATTTTATGTTCTCATTTTTATAAAATAGTAAAAATATACAGTTACAGAATTAAAGAGTGAATTAGTCTTCCCCAAAGTGTGAGAACTGAATTGTGTGAAGGGGAAAGGTGTTTAGAAGATGATACATTTAGATTATAAATTTGACCTGTAATGTTCCATAGTTCAGGAGAGTAACCAGATGCCCAGATTAAATACATTTTTCAAAATACCTAGTAATTAAGATTTGAATGCTCCAGAGAAATGACCTTTGTTTGGTTATGCCAATCATCCTAGGCAGGTTATTTCATCTTGCATGTATATGTTGAAAGGACACTGTATCCTATAAATGTTTATAAGTCTCATGTGTTAATTAGCATAAACATATATTAAAAATATCAACCTTCCCAACTCTAAATAACCAAAATTGGTAAATAGACATAGTTACCCATCATTTATTTATTGGTTTCTCAGACTTAGAATGTCCATTTGTTCTAATAAAAACTAGGTACTTTTCTTGTCTCATTCAACACATCCTTTTCAAACTTGTATCATCTATGACTGTTCTTTGAGTACACTAATGAATAAGCCATAGCACAAACTCAGTCATATTTTCCTGCCTTATTAGTGGCTACATCATGGGAAACAGTGTTAAAAGATATCCCGAGGTCAAGATCAATTAAACTTACAGTTGATTAAAAGTTTCAAAATCATTACCCTGTCAAAGTATAAAACACATTCAACTTGACAATGATTTGTGTTCAAGTCATGGTTCACAAATTTTTAGTTTCTGAGAACTTACTGTATTTTTCATCATTCAGGTAAAGCTATTAACTCTGTTGTGTCAAGCACCGTTTTCTCCCCTTTGAAAGTAATTTCTTTGTATTGATAAACATTGACAAAATATTAACCAAAATGCAAAGTAACATGGAGTTTTATTTATACAAATGAATTAAAGGTTTTTTTTTTCTTTTTATTAAACAAGAGAAAGTCGACAGATACATGTTGGTAAATGCTAACTGTCTGTATTCACATAGAGACACAGTGTAATCTCTGAGCCCAATATACAGAGAAAGGAAAAAAGCTAGAATTCTATGCACTACTACACAGGGGCCTAGCACGCCCCAGCCTCCAGCAGAGCCAAGGGGGCCGAAGGGTTTTTCTTTTTTCCCACAGAGCACAGTGGTGGTGTTGAATCCACAGTTTGAGACAACAAAGGATAAAAATTTTGATTGTGATGTTTAACGGACATCCTTGCAGTTTAAGATGACACTTTTAAATAAAATTCTCTCCTAACGAAAAAAAAAAATGAATTAAATGTTAATTTGTTCTATAGTAAATGATTTAATGACAATTTACAAATACAATTTGTCAACTTTTGATATTATTTAACAAAGTTTATGTATAATCAGATATTGCTTTAAAGTCTAAGTGGTTTAATTTTTTTTAACTCCATTCAGACCACAAACTCTTAATTTTCAAATTTGTCTTTTAATATTTCAAGGTTACCTCAGAACTGATTCAAACTCTCAGGCAACATGGTATATGTTCCAGTTAATTTATTGTATGAAAGTATTGTATTTTTTTTTTTGGTAACTGTTGTTCTTCAGGTGTGCCTGCGTTTGTATTTCTGAAAATATGTTTCTTTGGACATGCTATAAATAGAGTTTTAAATCTCAATAGGTTAAATGAGATTTTAAAATATTATCTTTACTGAATTTTACTTTTATAATAAATTCTTGGTTTTCTTAATTATTTTGTTTTCTCATCTGGTCATTCAATGACAATAATACAAAGAACATGAATACAACAGACACAATTTTTAAATGTTCCAAATATAGTAAGGTTTGGTCTTTGTAAGCAATCTAACTTCAGTAAGTTAAACTATTAAAGCATATGCAACCAGTTGTAATTTATGTTCCAAATAGAAACTGACCTTTGGTTTTTTACCATCCCCCAACAAAAGTTTTTATATTGAGAGTGAAAGTCAAAGGTCTGGTGTAAAGATAAACATATACACATTTATTTGATTAATGATGCAATATAAGTATACTCTATTATGCCTTGTATATTCTCTGGCCTAGCACAATGTTTTAATTTATTTGCTCCTTTTGTTTTGTGTTGTTTTGTCTTTATTTGTTGATTATTTGGTTGTTTTTCCAGAAACAGGACATCATTTTCTTGAGATGGCTATCCTAGAATGTCCCATGTTGCCTACATTCACCTCAAAGTCACAAAATTCCTTTCTTGGTCTCTAAAATGTTGGGATTAGAGGAATATCCCACTGAATATTGCCATAAAATTAATATTAAAGTTTAAATAAAGTGAAAACAAAGAATAGACTTTTTATTTAATTTAAAACTATTAGTAAAATGTGAAATAATTTATTAGTATCTTAATTTCTGTTACTGTAAGAAGGCACAGCTTTGATGCAGGGGGAGGAGCTTGGACTTGCCTCAGTGGAATGTACAGGTTCTGCTGACTCCCCATGGGAAGCCTTACCTTGTAGGAGGAAGGAATGGGGGTGTGGGTTGGGGGGAAAGGCTGGGGTGCAGGAGGAAGGAGGAGAAAGTGATCTGTAGTTGGTATGTAAAATGAAAAAAAAGAAAAATTTTTAAAGATTCTAAATAAAACTAAAAGATTATAAGAAAAAAGAACATAGTTTAGCTAAACACTGAACATCAGTATTAAATGCAGTAGACAACTGAAATCCTGATTATTAACATATACGGTTAAAATCTTTCTCTTTCACAGAAAAGAAAAAAAAGACATTTGTTTTTGTTTTTTGTGCTTCTATCATTGTGTAAGAATATTGCAACAGAGAGGCAAGATTTTATTTAATACTAATTTTCTGATAAAGACTCTAAGTCTAACAATAGAACTTATACTTTCAGTTGTACATTTCCAACATTATTATACCACATAATAATAAAAATACAATTCTAAGAATCTCATGCCTTTCTCTAAAGTTGGGTGCCAAATTAGAGTGCATTTTGTACTGATTAAGCAATATTTCAACTGTCTTTTCCTATTAATGATATGGATGTTCAGTGGATCCTCCTTGATATATTACATGCAGTTTATAAGGAAATGAATAAATAAAAGTACAATCAAAAGTGGTGTGGAGGGTGGGGTAATGAAATGACTTGGTGGGTAAAGAAGTAGGCAAGAATTGATTCCTATATTCAGTTCTCTGACCTTCATTTTCTTTCTGCACTGAACACACACACACACACACACACACACACACACACACACACCACTACAATTAAAAATTAATATAATGTTTTCAAAGAAATTATATTGAAACATATGATTCAGCTAGGATTTTGCAGGGGTTATAACTTGTAATATCAATATTTCAGTAATATTTTTAAGCACTGAACATACAAAAGTGTATCATTAGAAGGATGAGAGTAAATGGGTATTCTATTACAAGACTGACTGGCTTGAAGACACAGCAAAGCCTCCTGGCACTGGAACCAATTCAGTGGACTCAGAAGTAGTCTTTTCAAAGGGATACTTCTTCTTTCTAATAAACATGTATAAATGGGAACAATGCCCATTTATTGGTGGTATGAAATGGTGCATTTTAATCAATGATCAGATCAATAGAGAAATTAAATTAAGCTTTAGACAGTTGAAGCCTGGAATAACAGAACCATAGCTAGAAATTGAGATCATCACAATACTCTTTGATTGTGGACAATTAAGTGCTCTTATGTCCTTGGTTGCTACTGAGTAAAACAATAGATCTGCCATCCCTACTGAAAGAGGAAAATAGGAAGCATTTAAAGCCAAAGTTGCATTAAAATAAAGTTCTTATCAACAACAATCTATGCCAGAAAGGGTAGCTGTTTTTTAATTCTCTTTGATTATTTTGAATAGTTCTACATGCTTCATGCATAGTCATTCAAAACAAAAAATGAGTATTTAGTGCATTGTAAAATATTGTATAAATCTTTTATTGTCTAAGATTTCCAAAACTGACTCATCTCTTGCACTCTTGTCTGTAACACATGAACAGGTGTAAAATTAAAACTCATTTGTTGTATAGGAGGAAGAAAAGCCATAGTGACTAGTGTGCATATTTTCCAATGTTGCCATTTACATGGATGAATTTCTTTTGATAAAAATGTGAGATTTCTTTATTAGCTAATAAATCAACTGCAGAGGATGTTTTAACTTGAAAGAGGCAAAGCATATCATATCCAGCAATTTTAATACATATTAATTACACAGTAATAACATATTACCTACACAGTAAACAGAACTTGATGATCAGAATTTTAATTCCTGCACTGGTTTTGGTATCAAGTCAAAAGGAACATTGCCTAGGCTCAGGAGCTAACTGATATTCAGAGGTATGCCTATCTCCAGAAGAAATGAGCAAACCTCACAGTTTAGAATAATTTCATCATGACATCTTCTTAAAGTTGAATGTGCTTCTTTCTTTTAAAAAATAGAAAAAGGAGGATATTGATTTAAGAAAAGTAAGGAGAATTATGGTTTGAAGGGAAGATAGGGAGGGAAGAAATGTTTTAATTATAATTTCAAGCATAAAATTAAATTAAAATATTAAAAAAATAAATCTGAAGTTGTGACTATGACAGTGAATTGTATAGTCCTCACATATAATATCTATATTCTGCTAAAATGAGAATATGTAATGGTGTCACCATGGGAAGTTCACCTTTCTGTCTCTGAGGAAGACCTTGAAGCATGATGGTACTATCTTATGAGACTTGTATAATGGTGAATATTCAAATCTCTCTTGCTGTGATAGAATTCTGGGTTCTGGTGGGGACATGTTGTCCTTGGTGCTATTGATTGTATTCTTAGTCTGGAATTTATGCATCTTAGATTTGGGTGATTACAGGTCTACGTGCTGATTTCTGGGTTTGTCTTTGTTGTTTTTTTCATTGGTAACTGTGTCCTTTCTGGAGTTTAAGAGAGTGTTGTCTGTATGTTTCTGTCCTGTTTGACTGATGTGCTGAATGCCTGATGATCATGGAGGCTGAGTGAAGGGGAGACTATAGGGAGTTTTTCTGTTACAGTGCTAATGACCGCTCTGATGATTGGGGTTGTGGGATATTTGATCTTACTGTACAATCCAAGACTATTAATAAAATCAACCTTGGATCAGGAAGAGTAGTCAACAACTAGTTGAAAGGAATTAGCCATAGAAAGTACAAAAGAGCCAAGAAGACATATAGAGAGACACACAGAAAGGAGTAGAGAGAGAGTTAGAGTTTTGTGGTCTTTTTGGTTTAGGAAAGCTTAATAGATGCTCTCTTACTGTGTCTCTTTCCAAAAAGGAATGCCAGCTTATTGCTTCTTGGCCATTCTGAGCTACCAGGTTGTAGCATGAATCTTAAAAGTCTTATTAATAAAATCAAACCTGAGCCGGGTATTGAGGTGAACACTGGAAGGTCAGAGAGACGGAATAAGCCACAGCTACCTCACCTCGCCAGATCCTCAGCTGGTCTTGTTTCCTCAGACTGGAGACCTCTGAGTCCTCATCCAGAAAGGATCTCAGCTGAACTGTGCTACTAGAAGCCTGAAAGATTAACCAGGCCAAATGCTTAACCAGCCAAAAGCTTCTAGTTTCTGGTCCTCACGCCTTATATACTTTTCTGCTTTCTACCACTACTCCCTGGGATTAAAGGCTCGCTTTCTGGGATTAAAGGCATGTGTCACCATGCCTGGCCGTTTCCAATGTGGCCTTGAACTCACAGAGATCCAGAGGGATTTCTGTCTCTGGAATGCTAGGATTAAAGGTGTGTGCTAACACTGCCTATCCTCATGTTTAATATTGTGTCTGTCCTGTTCTCTGACCCCAGATAAGTTTATTAGCATACACAATATTTTGGGGAACACAATACCACCACACCAGGTTTTCACCACAACATCAAACTCCTGAATCTTTATTGGCAAGTAGCATAATAGAGACTTAGCCAGGTCATGGCCTAGGCATCAGGGTAGTGGCTGTGGGGACTAAATTTAGAAAGACTAATTATGATACATCTTAGAAAGACCTAGTTATAAAAGGTACTGTACAAAAACAACCAGAAGATGATAGACATCCCTGAGATTATCGAGAAGTTAAATTGAATCTTATAGAAATATTAGATTTGTTGAAATTTAAGGAAGTAGTTGTTTCATTTTCTATGCATTCACCCTATGTGAAGTAGACATATAATACATGGGCAACTCAGAGTTGAATTATCCTTCAAGACTGGAAAAAAAATAGCTACAACAATATTGGAAGTTGGCCCTCAGTTACAGTGGTGAGCATGGTAGACAGAGGAAGCTAGATAGAACAATGGAATAGAGCTAGAGGCATTAGTATTTCCCAAGATCAGCTTCTAAATGAAGGCCAATATGTGTGATTGATATATTGTTCACCGCAATAAACTTATCTGGGGTCAGAGAACAGAAAAGACACATAGAGTGTCTTTTAGGCAGTGGTAGCACATGCCTTTAATCCTAGCATTCAGGAGATATAGATCTGTCTGGATCTCTGTGAGTTCAAAGCCACACTGGAAAAGGCCAGGCATGGTGATGGCAGGAAGCAGAAAGGTATATAAGGCATGAGGAACAGGAACTAGAGCCCTTTTAAGCTTTTAGCTTTTATCAGCAGTTCAGCTGAGATCCATTCGGGTGAGGATTCATAGGCTTTCAGTCTAAGGAAACAAGATCAGCTGAGGAATTGGCAAGGTATAGCTTGTTCTGTTTCTCTGATCCTTCAGCATTCACCCCAATACCTGGCTCCAGGTTTGTTTTTATTAATAAGACCATCTAACAATTCATGCTATAAATATGCTTAGTTTCAAAGACTCTGAATTTGATGATCACAACTTGGCCTTTTGTGGTACAACAGCTTAAATGCTTGGTTCAACCATTCCCTGCCAGCATTGGAGAAATCATCTACAGAGTAATTAAAAGACTTAATGTCTGTTATTAAAACAACACTGCTCAGGATGTGATCAAGAATAGAAGAGCTTCAGTACAGAAAATAAAAATTTCAAGACAGACCAAAAAACAAGTATTTTGCCAAACTGCTGTAATGGTCCGAGACCAAAGTTAAAAATACAAATAAATGACACTGAAATTGAAGGCTTGGTAGACACAGGGACAGATGTAACAAAAATTGCACCAAAATCTTGCCATCTAAATTAGCCTCTTGAGGTAAATGGTCAGCTTTTATGGATTGGAACTTTTTCTCAGATAAACAAAGAGCAAGATGGGTCAAGTGAATAGGATCAAAAGGACAGAGAGGAAAATTAAAGTTATGTGTGGTTAACATAGCAATGAATTTATGGAGATGTGATTTGTTACAACAAGGTAATACCCAGATTAACATTCCTCCAATCTTAGAAATAAACCATAAACTAATGTATGTTTCTGAGAAAAATATTAGAATGTGTTCTATAGAATAGTCAGCAAGCATTTAGGTTGTTCATCAGCAAGGCACAACATCTACTACTCTTTCAAAGGTGCCAACAGCCTTACCTTTATAGTGGTTTACAAACAAACCTTCTGGACATAACAATGGCTTTTGACATCAGAAAATATACAGGCACTGGAACAGCTGGTAGTGGAGCAGCTAAATGCTCAATATATTGAAGAATTGATCAATGCTTGAAATTTTCTTTATTTGTTATTAAAAAGAACTCTAGAAAATGGAGAAATGATAACTGGTCTCAGAGATATAATTCATCCAATTGACCCTTTACATCTTAGAATTTCCTTGTATTCTTTATTACCTAGAGGATGGTCTATTATGGTGATTGATTTAAAAGACTGCTTTTTTACTAAACCTTTATAAGAACAAGATAGAGGAAAAAATTGCCTTCACGGTGCTTCTTTTAGTAATTACCAACCTGTAAATGTAACATATGAAAATGTTTCCATAAGGAATGTTACACAAGCCCTCCTTGTGTCAATATTTTGTACAACATCCATTAGAAATAATTAATAAACAGTTTCCTTAATTTATAATTTACCATTTTGTGATTGATATCTTACTGACTGATTCCAACACAAATATCTTAGAAAAAAAATGTTTGATGAAGTAAAGAGAATATTGTCATGTTGGGGATTACAAATTGCTCCTGAAATAATTGAAGAGGAGATTCTATTGATTCTTTAGGATATAAAATAGGTCTACAGAAAATTCAAACAAAAAAGTAAAATTGGGAAATTCAATTACAAACTCTTGATGTTTTTCAAAAAATTTCTGGGACATATTAACTGGCTATGGCACAAAATTGGATTAGCTATACAAGAGCTAAGTAATTTATTTCAAACCTTCAAAGATGATAAGGACATATATAATCCAGGAAAATTATCAGCTAAGACTGAGAGAGAATTGTCCGTGGTAGAAAAGAAATTATAGGATGCACTTTTGGATTGCTTGAGTCCAGATCATGATTATATCCAAGTCATTCTACCTTCTACTCATTCTCTTACATGAATTCTTATACAGAAAGAAGATAATATCTTAGAATGGATATTTTTACCAAAAAAAAAAAAACTAAGTAAAAAATTAAAGGCCTATGGAAAAAATGTTCCTGAACTGATTCTGAAAGGAAAATTGAGACTTTATCAATTATGAGGAAAAGACCAAAAATAAATTCTGGTACCTTTACTTAATGCTGAAATGGCCTAGTTTTGGACAAAAAAAAAATTAGCATTGGCAAAGAGATCACAGGAATTTTTGGCAGAGATTTGCAATGAATATCTCAAAAGCAAGAAACTTCAATTTATAAAAAGATCTAATTGGATTCTCCCTCTATAATAAAGGAACAATTTCTGGAGCCCCTACATTCTATATTGATGCAGCTAAATCAGGAAAGTCAGGATATAACTCAACAAAAATAAGTACAGTGGCTCAAAGCCTTTATTATTCAGTTGAAAACTCAGAATTATATGGTATTCTCATGGTATTATTAGATTTTCCCAAATCTTTTAATATAGGTACTGACTCTCAATATGCAGAAAGAGAAGTTTTACATATTCAGACTGCTGACCTTATTCCAGATGATTCAGAATTGACTTTGATATTTATTCAACTACAACAAGTAATAATAAATAGATATCATCCATTATATAAAACACATATAAGATCCCATACAGGACTACCAGACTCTCTGGCACTAGATAATGATAAAATTAATCAGCTTTTAATAGGAAATATGTTTAAAGCCTCAGAGTTATATAAGAAACACTATGTTAATAGCAATGTTTTGTTGAAAGAGTGTTCCATCAAAAGGTAAAAAGCCAGGGAAATTACAAGAAAATGACCTGCTTATTCTTTAAATAATCAAACTCTATTTCCTATAGGAAGTAACCCAAAATGTAAACAAGGAAGTAAAATTTGGCAGAAAAAATGTGTTTCATTTTGCAGAGTTCAGAAAATCAAAATATGTGCACCATACCATAAATGCATATTCATGATTTCAATGGGCAAACTGCTTTAAATTCTGGAAAGGCTGATTCTGTAAGATGTTATGCCTATTATGGAAATATCTGTACAAATTAAGACTGTCAATGCTCCAGCATATGTCTCTAGTAAAATGAAACATTTTTTTGCATATTACAACATAAAGCATACTACAGCTATACCACTCAGGAGAAACAGTTATAGACAGGTATAATCACCCTGCAAAAGATATGCTTAATAAAGCAAAAGAGGTGTTAAGGAGCCCCAGAAGTAGATTGTACAGTGTTTTACTAATTTGAAAAAAAATTAAATGCTAATGGAAAAGGAACAACAACTGCTGAGACATTGGATAGTAGAAAAAAAACGGCTTAATTAAATGAGCCCGTGTATTTTAGTGATATTTTGAACTCAGAATGGAAACCAGGATATGTGCTATGTTGGAGAAGAGGTTTTTCTTTCTTTTTTTTTTCTACAGAAGAAGAAAAGTTATTGATACCATCAAGATTGGTAAAGATTACATTCCAACAGGAGAGACCTCTTGATTAGGAGAGCCAATAGTTCATCCAATAGTTTGGTCATTCAATCCAAACTAACTTATAAGACTACCAAATGCCTTTCATTTCGTCAGGTATGAAAATAATTAAAAATAACATTTTTTCTTTTGCCAAAAAAACATTTTGCTTTAACAAAAATATAACCTGCCCAAAAAGGGAACTCTCCAAAGTTTGGGTTGGGGCAGGGTTAGTTTTTGTCTTTTCAGGAGAATAAAATCATC
>CABHPP010148276.1:0-47420 GCA_902168425.1 Peromyscus attwateri | reverse complement strand
CACTTATTTACTTTTATAAAATGACCACACTAAAGAAATTTATACTGGTTGGGGATTTAGCTCAGTGGTAGAGTGCTTGCCTAGCAAGTGCAAGGCCCTGGGTTCGATCCTCAGCTCAAAAAAAAAGAAATTTATACTTAAGTCTATACAATTTACACTTAATTCTACAACTTAATAATTATATAGGTATATCACAGTATTGGATTCATGATTTAAAGCTATGTAAATTGAAATTGAGTTTAAACTTCTACGGTAAATGATTAGGGTGGAAACAAACACTCCACACTTCCCATTCGAAGCTAAGTTCCATTCACACAGAGGGGGTTCCCAGACAAAAAAAAAACAATAAAATTTTAAAAAGATTAAACTTTGTGTCGGCCCTTACATGTGTCTCCATGGAGCTACTTCTGAATGAATGGCCAGGGCACAACTGGGCCACATCTCAGTTCATTCTGAATCTTCACACCAGATATCATTCAGGATGGGATGCCTTGGCCTAGCCACAGACCCATTCTTCTATTCATTGATATCCATTTATAAAACTATTTTCACATTCTTTCTATTTTTACCCATAAACATTGGCTAAGCCTGTCTTTGAAGAACAATGTCAAACCCAGTGACTGAAGATATATGCAGGATGTTTCAAGTTAATTTTGTAGGCAGACAAGCCTCCTTCATAACTGAGCAAGTATTATAATCAGACAGCCATAGCCTGCAGTCAGAGATGTAATTACACCCTGCAGTCAACAGAAACCAAACCAAGGGAGTAGTTTCCTTCTTAGCCAATTCTGTAAGGGTAGAAGGGTTTGTCTGACAGTCAGTTGACAGGAGATATACAATATTAATTTTTCACTCTCCAAATTTAAGATTTTGTTTTCATTTTAAAGGTCAAGAAAGATTTGCCCTTTTAAAATATACATTTATTTATAACTTTTCTTTGTGAAGTTTGGCTGTGAGTTGATTAAAGATTTGACCATTAAAGAATAGAAAGTTACAATACATTAAATGCAAACAAAACTTGCATCAAGTAAGAATAATAAAGAGTTTGGTTTCATCACATAGAGTCAATGTGGGGTTTTTGATAGATGACAAATTAAACATTATGAGTCCCTAAGGTAACTCAGGGTTTGTTACAGGTGCTGAAATCACTTAACATCTGATGCAAGACGCTTAAAGCAACGACCCCCACACTGAAAGTGCTTCAGCATTCTCTGAAGAAGACCCAAGTGCTCTGGACTGCAGCACCCATGGAGAGACAGCTGACAGACAACACAAAGCCCGCACTGCTTACTGGGTGGGGTCAAGTAGGCTTTATGGAAAAAAAAAAGACTGAATAGTAACATTTTGGAAGGTTTGGCCACAAGAGTTGCCTCTGAACATATGTATTTGCAGAACTTTAGTGGACCTCAACACAATAGACCTCAGACAAGTTTATTTTGGGATTTACTTGACTTTTTTCTGACTTCAAGTTTCTGACTAGCATTATTAACTGTTTGGAGAATCTTGATGTTGAAAGAATCACAGTTACCATTTCAGGCAAGACATTGTACAATAAGAGAGTACAAGAACAAAGGTGATAGGAGAGAGAGCCTCCATATCTGCAGTGGTTGTTATAAAGCTCGTGCTCTTCAGGGGATGCTCTCTTTTAAGCTGTATGCCAACTATACATCACAGGCAAATCCCATCCCATCAGTTGCTGCCCAGAACCTGTCAAGACACTTCCATGGCTTGGATTTTTACCCAAGCCTCTGAACAGAGCTTAATGGATCAGTGATGAAATAACAGCTGTCTCCCTCTCCACTCTCTTCCCTTACCTCACCCAACTTAGCAAATTCCAAAAATAAAGCCTGTCTCTGTCTCTCTCCCTGTCTCTGCTATGCCTCTGTCTCTCTCTGTCTCTCTCTGTCTCTCTCTGTCTCTCTCTGTCTCTCTCTGTCTCTCTCTGTCTCTCTCTCTCCCTCTCGCTCTCTCCCTCTCTCATATGTGAGTGTGTGTGTGTGTGTGTGTGTGTGTGTGTGTGTGTGTGTGTGTTCAGGTGATTGGTGTGGTAACTAAATATAATAACTTATGCCAAGTCCTTAAAACATTACCTGCTAACGAAAGAAGGAATTTTATAGACGCTAGCTACCCTGCTTTGTTAGTCTAAGAGGTAATCAGAAGGATGGATTGAATGGGCAACTCTAGTTCTTTGTTAGTGATGTTTGAAGATGTATGGAAACTGACAAACCTGAATTTAAATCTAGTTTGTGTCTGTGTATTTTGTCAGACACAGAGAAAAACTAAAACATATTCATTTAACTTGTTTTGAGGATAGTTTGGAGGTCTACATTTTGTGAAGCCCTAAAGATGTCAAAGAAAAGAGATGTTCTGTCAGTCAAATCTGAATGGTGTTCCATGTCCTCATTTGAAAGTGGATGGAGGCTCAGAAAATATTGCAGAAGCCCCCTGAAAATGTTTCACTTGAACATAGCTTAGAATATCAGTAATCAGGTAAAACCACTCTGTGTGGATTGTTAGAGCATTTTAGTTCCCCCGAGTGGTTTAATCATCTCATTGACTGTAGACCTTTGCCTGAATGCATCTGCTGTGCATCCGCTACACTTGTCACATTTCATATGTGCACACCACCTTCCCTACTCAGATCTATTCTCTATCACCTGATTGAGCCAAACACAAGTATCAGCTCCGGTACTAGTAGGAATGCCAGGATCCCTACATTGCTGAATCTGAAGGGTTCTTGGATCACACACTAATCTTCCAATATTTCCAGAAGGGCTTGTGGGTTTTGAAACCCTCCAATCTGCCTGCTTCTCTCTTCTCAGCACAGTGTTGGACCTTCCAAAGCCTCCATGACCTCTCCTTCTTTCAGGTACCATCCTGAGAATTTGTCACTGGTTTCCTACCTTCTCTCTGTGGTCCTTCCCTAGACAGTCCCAGAAGACCCCATGATGTTAAGCACCACTTATGGTGATGACTTCCAAACCTGCAGTTTGGATGCTGCCAAGAGATCTCAGATTTCCCACTTGCAAAGTGAACGCTTGATTACACTCCCTAGAAATGTGCCCCTTTTCTAGTGTGAGTCCCAGTTTATCCAAAGGATGCTACCATTACGTATATTTGTTTGTTACAGGGGTCTATAAGTGGTTCTTCCACATTCCCCACATCTCACAACCTCTTCAATTGCTTCACCATACCTACAGCTTCCACTCTCGAGCATCTGTCTGGTCTGATTTCCTTCTTCTACAATCACATTTATCTAAGACAAAATAAAGCCTCACTAGAACCACTGTGATGACCTCTTATACCAGCTTGATTTTTGAGCTCCTTTTTATCCACTGTTCACCAGAGTCCAAGTAAGCTTCAGAAAAGGAGTCTGAATCATGTCGCTATTGAGGTTGAAATGTTTCAAGCCCTTCTTAGCTTATCTAGGAAATAAACTTTGAAAGCTCCGCCTTGCACTAAAGTGCCTCCAATGATCAAACACACCCACACTCTGCACATGTAGCATTGATCAATTTTCTCCTTGCTGACCACATTGGCTTCATCTAGATTTCTAACATAAGTCAGTCTCTCTCTTGCTTGGGGCGTTCACATTTGCTGACAATTTTCTTTCCATTGTTGGAATGAATTACTTCTTTTCATTCTAGATTTTAATGCAATGGTACAGATTGTTATAGTCTATGCCAAAATGTACTTCACAAAGATGGTCACATTACATTACAGCCTAATAATAATATCTCCTTCCAACAAGACTTAGATATTTCTCCCATCATGAATGGAGTCTTTTTCCTCCCCTTGTTTCCTCAGTGCAAATGGTGATGCTATGTAACTTGTACGGCTTCTGACGCTGGGCCGTGAGAAGCAATTTCATGTCTGCATAATTCTCGGATTACTCACTCTTGGAGCTCAGCCACCATCCTGGAAGAAGTTCAACTAATTCACAAGGAAGTCCACCTGGTCCCCAGGCTACTGCCAACTTCTACATAACCCCAAGAAAAACATGGCCTGGTGTGAATGAGCCAATAAATAAGGGATCCTCTAACCCTAGGACCATTCTACACAACACACTCTGCAGCAAAGTAACCATCTTGCCAAGCCACGCCAAAACTGAAGACTTGGGAACAAGATAGATAACTGTGGTTACCTAAAGGTACTGAACCATAGCATGCATTGCCTGTGGCAGGAGGCAGCTGAAGCCACTTCCCAGGGAAACTCACCACCGGTGTAAAAAACTCCCCCTCACATTAATCCCCGTCACTGAAGTTTGCTCACTTTTTCACGGCATTTGTAACAATTTGTAAATATATGCTGCTTCATTTCCTCTTATTATATGTTTCATAAATTTCACAAGGATATATAGTGTGTCTATATTCATCACTGAGTGTCTGCATTGGCACCTGATGTCTACACTTTCTCTGAAATGCTTGATAAGTGAATAAATACATACACATACATCTATGTTTTAATAATCTGCGTACACAACACCCTCCCAAGGACCTCATGAAACCTCAGCATTATAGTTTTTGTATTGATTATATCTTATAAACTGACTATTGTAAGTCCTATAAGCTTTCAATTAATGATACAGATGAATCTAGAAAAATAAAAATTTCAGTGCCATCCAATATTATGTTAATTCATATTTTCATGAATTGGTTGTAGTGATGGTACAAAGACTACATCTAGAGAACTGAGGAGTTAACCGATGATCTATAGTTCCTAATAATGCTGTCTGCTATGAACCATGTGGTGGTGCTGAAGAGATGGCTAAGGGCTGAAAAATGCATTCTGCTCTTGCAAAGGAGTCAAGTTCAGTTCCCAGCACTCACCCAGCAGCTCACAACTGCCTAGAACTCCAGGGGATCCAACACCCTCTTTTGGTATCTGCAGGAACCTGAAACCAGATGAACACACAAATGCACAGACACACACACATACACAGAATTTTAAAAGCAAAATAAAACAGTTTTAAAAGAACCATGTGATAGAGCTGCTGAGATACTCCAATGGGTAAAAGCACTTATTGAGCACACATTCTGACTTGAGTTTGATTCTCAGGAGATACACAGTAGAATGAAGGAACCAACTCCTGAAAGTTGTCCTCTGACCCCCCATACATACAATATGCTATGCTATGCCCCTGCCCCAACATACAAAGAGATTAAAAAATAAAACATGGAAACAAATATTATCCTTGAGTGGGCCATTTGGTTCATTGCATTATCTGCCACTGTGTACAGATATGTACCAATAAGCAGTACCTAAGTGAATGAGCAAGGCATTTTTTTGTTTTTTGTTTTTTGTTTTTTTTCTGCAAGGCAGTTTTTCAATCAAATGTTATTTATAACGACAGCTGGCTATCCATTTTCGGCTGGTGGCTCTACTTTGCCAACTCCTGATTGATATAATTCAATTAGGGTAAATATTTAATTCTACATAAGAAAGTGATTAATAGGATTATGTTTCTTCTTCTTTTGCTTGGTATTTGTACATTTTTCTTTAGTAAAATATGCTTACCACATTCTGCTCATCCATAGAAACATTTGCAAAGAAACAAATTGACACAACCTCATTTCCTTCTATCCTGAAAATTTTAGATAAATTTATTTGCTTTGAAATTCCACTTCTGGAAAGTAACATAGTTTTGATTTGGGACAGAACAACTCCTTCTTGCAGGTCATTAAAATATCTGTCCTTCATATAACCATTTTACGTTCACCTGGAATTTTCTTGTTGATGTTTTCTTTACACTAATGAAGCAACTATGTAACATTATACTTTTTATTTCCATTTTTTTCTCATCAGAATAGTCATCACTTCTAAATACTCATAAAACAGCCACAATTCTCCTTGAAGGCATTCAAATACTGGTGAAAAATAGTAGCAATATTTCAAATTAAGCTTTCCAAAACAGTGTTTTATTTAAATTTAACAACTATTATTTTACTATCTAAAAATAAAATCTAATCATGACTTCTAAGATAATATAAAGCATTACATTTATTTAGCTTGGATGAGTTAACACAAAAGAAATAAATGACATATTTGTTTTCCTCCAGTAAGTTCTAAATAATTTGTAATGCTTAAATTAATGACACATTTAAAAATGAATAGCCTAACAATTTTAACTTTTATTGAAAATGGTCTTGCTTCTATTTTGAATACCCGTTGTATTTTGGCTTACATTAAGATTATAGAAGCCTTTTAAAAATCAGGGCTACTGATGATCTCTCTCTCTCTCTCTCTCTCTCTCTCTCTCTCTCTCTCTCTCATTTAAACAGACCATTTTTGTTTGGGTTTGGTTTTTGTTTGGTGTGCTGGTGAGTTGGAATTTCTTCTTTCCGATGATCAATAATTAGAAGAACCTTGTGATGAAAAGGATATGTTAGTATGGAATCAGCACATAACTCTCCCTGCCTACTGTTCATAGCATATGAAAGCTGTACTCATGCCCATAAGACACTTTCTCAAACACACTATAAACTTTTTTGTATGTATAAACATATAAACACATGAACTTGTTTTTTAATGTGTAGTTCGCTGGGGGAAGGGAAATCAGCCATTCAAGGTATTTGATGTTTCACAGGAATACACGTCATAACCTTATGCTTCATCATTTAACACAGGAACATTCGGAAAGCCATTCCAAAATGGAAACAGTTGCCCAAAGCTACACAAGGAAAACCATTTGACTTCCACACAATTTATAAATCTGGTTTAATTAATGGTTCATCTGTAATGTATGCATATATATTATATGTATGTGTGTATTTAGGAATTTTCACAGTAGTAATGATGTCTATATAGAAACCATTATCATTGTCTCTTCTTAAAGTGAAAATTCCTAAATTATTTTTAATCATGTGCCATTTGCTGTATTTCCTTGGCTTTTATGGACTTATTGCTTTACTAAATTCATCAAACATATGCTTAATTTCTGCTCCCCTTTTGCATAATAAGAGAAAGTTAAAGACACTAGTAATGGTTTTTGAGGAGAGGGGAGAGGGAGAGAGAGAGAGAGAGAGAGAGAGAGAGAGAGAGAGAGAGAGAGAGAGAACGCTACCTTAAGCATTGAGGTGAGACACAAGGCTTAGAGGACAAAAAGTAAGGGTCAGCCAAAATGGCGGCTGATCTCAGAGTACGGTTTTGAGGGAAGGAAGCTAAAAATTTACTTACTAACAAGGTCAGAAGGAAATCAAGGATGGAATGAGGCATCAATGACCATATAATTTATCACCTAAACCTAGACACTTTTGAAAGTGAAAAAAGATTGTTAGCAATTATGTCAAGACAACAGAAATAAAATGAGACTGTCTCACACAAGACAAGATATAATGCCACCCCAGGATCATTTCACCCCAAGGAGATGGAAAGTCAAGACCAGAGTTAGAATAAGTTATGGGGTGATGCCAATTTCTCAAATGCCATCAGGTAACAGAGACCTAAGTGGTTGTCTCTGGTGATAAATGTGACAGGGGGTATCATTCTGTGGTTAGATTCCCTAAATAAAATACAGAATTCCAGCTATGCTTGAATTTCACAGAAACAACAATTTCTCAGCATAAGTGTACCTCAAGCAATATTTTGCACATAGTTTATATTTTTAAAATCTGTCATTTATCTGAAATTCAAAGTTAATGGAGTACTATATTTTATTTGTTAAACTTGACAGCCCTTTCCAATGCAGGAGGCCTTGTTCCTATGTAATTCTCTGTACTCCGAGATGCCCAGAATTCCTGAAAGAATGACATTTCCCTAATACTGTAAAGATAGTAGGGGTGTGTGTGAATTATTTAATCACAAAGCTCAGAGGTTACTGCAAAAATATAGCTGCATAGTAAGTGGTTTGGGAATAATGGGACAGTTCTTCCTGTGGTAATATCAGATTACAGGGGACAGTTACAGATTAATGTTCTGGAAACATCTGGAAAGCATGAAAGAAAGCCTCTAAGGAAGGCCACGGCCAGAACCAGTTCAAATGTGGACTGTGTTCCAGTGGGTCAAGTGCAAGGATTGAGCCCTCAAGTTCATTAAGCAGTTAGAGAAAAAAAATCTTCATATGGAAAGCAGGACATATAACACAGACAAGAAAGTTCAAGATCTAGGGGGGCAAGGCAAGTTAGGAACCCTGAAGAGGAGAGTGTATGAAAGGCAAGTCAAGATGACATCCTTTACTAAAACAGAAATTAGATCGATAGATGATCTGGATGAATGATGATGATGATGATGATGATAGATAGATAGATAGATAGATGGATGGATGATAGATATAGATGGATAGATAGAAGATACACACATAGGTCGATGATAGATAGATAGATAGATAGATAGATAGATAGATAAATGATAGATGGATGAATGGATGGATAGGTAGATAGATGATAGATGGATGAATGGATAGATAGATAGATAGATAGATAGATAGATAGATAGATAGATAGATAGAAGATACATAGATAGGTAGGGAGAGAGAGAGACAGACAGACAGACAGACAGACAGATAGATATGCATCATTCACAGATTCACATGCATCACTTGCAGGCAAGAAACATCAATCTTACATTGAAGCAAAAGTAACCCCAAAGGTAAAGAAGATCATCAGGAACCCCCTGTACCTTTCACAGCTCTACAGGAGCTACTGGTGTTTCACGAGCTGGGTGGTGATTTCCCTTAGTCCCAGGCATCCTCACTTTATAACTTCAGGCAAACTCTGCTTTGTCTGTCTTGACGCCATTCTACACACAAGGGCACTACAGCAGAGGCACTTTTACAGTGTTGCAGAAGGATCTGACAATTTGTGCAAAGGCTTTAGCACAATAACAGGTGCACAGGAAACATGCAATAAATGGCTAATGTAATTTAGAGAAATGTTAAAAAGAGAAGAAAAGGAAACAAAGTTCCTTGTTCCTGCAGTCTTTTTGAGTGATTCATCTTTCAATGGTTTTATTACTATATATGAGATCTAACCAATGCACTTACAAAAGCTTCCACCAGCCTGTAACACATAACCATAACCACTAATACTCACTCTGTAGAAAAAACAAGCTACCTCCACATTAGAAATAGCCATTTCTATACCTAGAGCTGAGCTCTGCTCTGGTTTCTTCTGAGTTTTCACACTCACTCTGAAGCTAGCAGGAAGAACAGCGGCCTCAACAAAGTCTCCTCTGAAAGGCTCTAATGGAGGGCTTTCAGGCACCACTCCTGGGCTCAAAATGCCATAAAACTGGGCTTTAAATCTCCCTGGCTTATGAAAGAGGGTGGGAAATGCAGTTTAGAAGAGCAGGGAAATTAATACTCCATTAGGTTAAGTGACTTCAACCACAGGAGACAGGCAACAGATAAGGTTTCAGGTCTAATCACAACAGACTTCTGCGATGACACCAGGAACATGCCACTGGAGTATCACTCCAGAGATACTCATGTGATTTTAAAATTAATGTCTTAAGTTCACATACAAAGTAAACAAATTCATTATGGCATTTTCATACAAAAGTTTCTCACCTCTCTCTCCCCACCCTCCTCATCACCTCTTGCTAACTCCTTTCCTCTCTAAACCCAACAACTCCCCTTCTACTCCATTCTATGTATGCAGTCTACTGTCCTCTCCTCTCTCTCTACAGCTGGGGATTTTTCTCCTGTTCTGTAGGGCATCTCTCCACTCTGGAGACTTGGTTGTGTCAAGCTTTTTGGTCACGTATGGTACCACTTGTCAGTTCTTGAGGTTGTGTGCTATTGGAGGTATTTTCAGAAAGTTCTTGTCTGTGATAAGACCTTCAAGTATTTTCACTGTGTTTCCCTTTACAGGTTTCCACATTTCAGATCATAAATTAAGTTAAGGATGTCTTTGATCTATTTTGAAATAATTTTTGTGCATGGTGAGAGATGGGTATCTAATTTCATTTTTCTATGTGCAGATATCAAGTTTCCCTGGTGCCATTTGTTGAAGAGTCTGTTATTTTTGCCATGTGTGTTTTTAACATGTTTCTCAAGGAATTGCATCGCCATAGCTGTGTGAGATTACTTGTGGGCCCTCTATTCTACTCCATTGGTCTACACATGCTGTTGTGTGCTGGTATTATGCTGTGTGTTACTTTGTTTCTACAGTGTGATTTGAGATCAAACCCTGATTCTTCCAGCACTGCTCTTCTTTACTTACAAGTGCTTATTCAGAATGTTTCCTATCTCTTTATGATTTTTCTAGTATTGTGAATAATTTAATTGGAATTTTGATGGAAAGTGCATTGTACCTGTAGAACACTCTTAGTAATGTAGCAATTTTCTCAATATTAATCCTGCCAACCCATAAGCATGAGAGCCCTTTCTGACTTTGAGTACGTCCTTCAATGTAGCTTTTCAGTGTCTTTATTATAGAAGTCTTTCAACTCCTTGGTTAGCTTTATTCCTTGGTATATGCATATAATCATATACACACAATTACATTCTTTATTTATATGTGTATATACGAGGGGATACACACATGTAGTGTGTGAGCAGTCAGAAAACAACTTCAGGATTTGGTTTGCTCCTTACACCATTTGGTCCTGGGAATCATATTCATATTATCAGGTTTGGCAGTAAGTCTCTTTACCTACTGAGTGATCTATCCAGATAGGTGTATTTTTTTAAGCTAGTGTGAAAGAAATCTTTCTTTCTGATTTCTTTCTTGGAAAGTTTGCTACTAGTGAACAGCTGTGAGTTTTATATATTAATTTTGAATCCTGTTACTTTACTGAAAGTGATTATCAGTATTAAGAGCTTTCTGGTGGACTACAGGGTCTTTTCAGTATATGACCATGCCATCTGCATATAGAAATAATTTAAACACTTCCATTCCTATCTGTCTCCCTTTTGTTTTTCTTGTTTATAATTGTTCTAGTAACTACTTAAATCATTATGTTGAATAAGAGTTGAGAGAGTATTCATCTTTGTCTTGTTCTAGATTTTAAAGGAAATGTTTTAATATTTTCCATATAACATTTGTCATAAGTTTATCATACTTACCTTTTATTGTATTAAGATATATTCTTTCTACTCCTGTTTTTGTGACTTTTATCATGAAATAGTAATGAACTATGTCAAATGATTTTTCTGTCTCTATTGAGATGATCTTGTGATTTCTGTCCTTAAATAAATAGGGTGACCATGGTGGAAAAGAATCAGGAGATACACTAAGATTCCAACAAGAAAGTCCTGGCACATTCAAAATAATATAACTCAGAAAAAGATTAATATAAAAATTGTTCACAAAGGGTTAGGCATGGTTTAGGGGTGGGGTGGTGCCACTATCCTGTTACCAACAGGCCAGGGGAAATGACAGACTGCTGAGCAGAAACCAATGAGAGTTCTTGTGGAGCGTCACTCTGCAAACTCGGTGTTTGAGTAGTGAAACAGGGCACAACAGCAAGGGGGCCTGAGAGTAAAAGCAGAACCCGCTTCCTCTCTTTGCTCCCCCAGGCTCACATTGCCTGAGGGCTGTCCACTGGCTTAATGAAACTAAGGCAAAAAGGAGGCCATGGTAGACTCCATGCATGTCAGCCTTCCAGGACTTACATACAGCTGAGGAATGCAGAAATTAGATTTGCAAAATTGAACTACAGATATCAGATACACCCAACATAGACCTTCTCCTAAAATATAGATGTACACCCAACATAGGACTTCTCCTAAAATATAGATGTAGAAAATCCAAAGAGTTCTATTATGTAAAATAAAATTCAGAAAAGGGGCATACTCTTACATCTGTATTGCTAGATTTGAAAAGCACTTCTTAAAGGCTACATATTGTAATAGTCCATTATTAGGCATTGAAGAAAAGCAAATCTATCAAGCTGGTAACCATGAGGAATAGAGAAGAGGTAGGGCTAAACAGTGATGTTCATAGTATTTGTGAGGGCAGCAAAAAAAAAAAGTTCTGTTTGATGCAATAATGGTGGCTACATGATACTGTGCATTTGTCAGGACCCACAAAAGCTTATCACACAAAGAGTGAACCTTAATGTAAAGAACTGGAAGAAATATCATTTCTGAGTTCCTGGTATGTCAGAAGGACTTTGATAAAGCATCTATTCTTTCACGGGTACATGGAAATAACCTCACCAGAGGGGCAGTGGAAGGAAGCATTGACCTTCGTTAACTCTGGAAAAAGCATAGAGATGATAAGCTAAACACCAAAGGAATTTTCATACCGTCCACTATCTCATTAGTGAAGTTGTTTCCTGTAGGAGTTCAGGAGTTAGCAATTTCAAAACCACTCTACTGGAATTGGACAATTAAGTGATTTAATTGCCAAGGGTCAGAGTTCAGTTTCTTACTATTGGAGTAGGAGTTCCCATCAGCAGGGGAAGACGGCTTAAATTAGAGATGAAGATTTGTATTTATGTCTAGTTTTATATAGGTATAAATAAATACATAAGGAAATATTTATAGATATTTCTATAATCAGGAGTTTGTATATATACATATGCATTTCCTTGATCTTCTATATGAGGGAGATTAAAATCAGTGACAGCCCAATAGTCATCATCTCCTTAGAGTAAAGTTCTTGCTTTCTACTACCATTCTCCAATAAAGGGAGTCAGAGTTTTGAATAAATGGTTAATCCCATGTGTAAGGAAAGAAATACATACTATTAGCCTAGTGGTTCTTATAGTAGAAGAAATTAAGGAAATACTCAAGAAAAAACAACATGTCAAAGGTACACAGATGGGAATAAAACAGTCTCCCAGGGGCCAAAACTGGGAGAGCTTAAAGAATCTAATCAATAAAGCCATATGGAAAGTAATGTAAAATGTAATATAAATACATGAATATAGACTTACATCAATAAATTATTAAAGAAAGAGTAGATGATTCTCTCATATGGAAAAATCCCAAATAATTTAAGTAGTTAACTCCAACCTTGAGAAGATGGAGCATAAAACTCGCCTCCTCGACATGCACTGTGTATAATGACTTTCTTGCAGAGAGCAGCATGGTATTGGAGAAAGCTGATGGCACAGTGGCTTCCAGGTGCTCAAGGTCAATGCTAGTAGTCATGTTGATAGCTGATAGCATGTATCCTTGATACTTTGTGACAAAAAAAAAAATAGTGTTTTATCCCTACGGTTCTCCTAAAACTGCATGCCTCCAGTTTAACCATGAGAACATAGATAAATCCCACATGAAGGACACTCTACCCAGTAGCTGGTTCACACTCCTTAGAGCTGTCAGGGCCATTAAAATAAAACAGAATAAAGAAAAGATTTGTCATAGCCCAAAGGAATCCAAAGGAATATGATGATTAAACACAATATGATAACTTGGATTTGATTCGAAGACTGAAAAGGAATATAGAGCCAAAACTAAGGAAATATAAGTAATTTGTGGGTGGATTTTAATTAATATCTATGTCTATTAGTTAATTTATTGTAAAAATATACCATACCAATCTCAGAGATTAATAAGAGATAAAACTTGTGGGCCATACATAAAACTCTCTTCATAACCTTTCTGTAAATCTAAAACTATTTTGATGCCAATCTCAGAGATTAATAAGAGATAAAACTTGTGGGCCATACATAAAACTCTCTTCACAACCTTTCTATAAATCTAAAACTGTTTTGAAATAATTTTATTTTCAAAAAGACATTATTCATAGATGTTAGTAAAAAAATACCTTCTTTGTTCAAACTTCCTGAGCTATTATAATATATTATTATTAAAAGCAATGGAAAGCTCTTTACATACTTAACAATTGTTTGGTAATTTCATACATGAATACATTGTATTTAGATCACATTCATACACACCCCCTATTCCTCCCCTTCAACTCTTCCCAGACCCACACAAATATTTATGTCATCTTCCTTCCTTTTTTTTTAAAAAGGGAATGTATTTCTTTATTTAAACAATTTAAATAACAGTTTAAATAATTGTAATTTTTAAATATATTTTAAATATAATAGCTTGCTTGATCAATGAGGAGAGAAAAACATTAATCCATACCAATTTTTTATGTATATTCATATGGTACAGTATGATACTTCAAAATATTATATAAATATGATGATTTTACCAAGATAAGTAACTCTTCATCTGCTAAGCCTTAATTTTTTCATCTTCCTTCTTAATAACCCATTGAGTCCAACTAGTGCTGACTGTACATGTGTGGGTGCAGAACCCTCTGGTGGAGACTGGACAACCTGCAGTGCATCACATCACTGAAGAAAACTGACTCTCTCCTTCCCTCGGAAGGCTTCGATCATCAGTTCCTCAGCTAGATGTGGGTCCTCATGTATTAAATTATAGCTGACCTGAAAGAAACTTAACAGGACACCCCACCCCGACCATTTTGCAAAGCTTTTAAGACATTAATCTCATGTTATTGACTGCATGGCTCTGGTCACAAGCTATTTTAAATTACAGTAGATATGAAAGCAACATTGGGTACATCAAGCTGTTTTCTCTTAAAAGTAAGGCCTACATATTTTTGTCACCCACAGAAAGACTAACAGGCCTCTCCAATGCAGGTCTTGATGGGATTGATTTCTCCTTGTTTTCCTTATGTGTTGGTTGCCCTTGGTCACTTACCACAGGGTCTTCTGTGTGACCATGGGTGCAGAACTATCCATTGGCAGCTGGTAGGGTTACTATTTAGCATGTAACCGAAGATAGTAACTATATCTTTCTTAGTCATCAGTAGTAAGCAGAGAAGGGCAGAGTCTCATGAACGTCTTCCCAACCCATGATGAACTGTTGATACACCTAGTCTTGATCCGGCCCTCTGCAAACAAGACTGTGAGGTCATGTTTGCAATGGTTGTGTCATAACCAGAAGACAGTATTTTACAGCCAGTCTCCCTATTTTTTGGCTCTTATATTATTTCCCTCTTCAGCAATGTTCCTTGAGCCTTAAAGGGAGTGGGATAAATTACATTTACATTAAGCATGCAATTACCATTTATTCTAAGTATCTGAGCATCCATGTGTCTCTACATTCACTGCCCTCGGCTGGAAAGAGAAGCTTCTCTGATAAAGGCTAAAAGTAGCCTTCCTCTGTGAGTATAAAATAAATAGTTAAAAGGCAATTTGGTGCTACACCAATTCTACTAAACAACAGTAATAGGATCGCGATCAGGGCTTATGACTTCTCCAGTCATGGGTTTCTAAGCAGGGTTACAGTGCCAAGCATATAGTCTCTCCTATGGGATGAGTCACAAATCCAATTAAGAGTGAGTTATTACCCCCAATAGCAGTCATGCTACTCCTACATCAGTAGGGACATCCTGCAGGCAAGTTGATATAGCTTGTAGGTTTTGTAGATCAGTGAGATAACCCACTTTATAACACCTTTTTCTTTATGGCCTTCCCTTCCAGTTCATTCCAAGGTGTGTTACAGCCATAATAAACTCAGTGAGTCTGTGATTCCTTTTAAAAAATTATTTACTGAGGCTGGGATGAATAAGTAAAATTTCTGAATGTGTCATTGTTGTCAGAAGAGACACTGGTCTGTTTTGGGGTTCTCATTAACTCTGCAGTTCACCAACTTCATAATATCCAATAAAAACCATTATCTGTCTCATTCTAACTAGAACAGCCAGTGGAGACAGTCCACTGCAGGGTAAGGGATCTTTCCCTTCCTTCTCTTCTCTTCGTACTGACGCTGGCCCCTTTACCTCTTAGGAGCAGGAAGAAAAGAGAAGGGAAATCTTTTTTGGACACTGATGCCATCTACCTTGTGCCATGCAACTTGCATAGTAGGCATCATGGGCTGCTTGGATGTAGGTCTTGAGTACTCACAGGTGGATCTGCACATTGACAGCATAACATACCATTTCCAGCTGCTTAGATCCACTCACTCCAGAGTATACCATAACAGGACACAGACTTCTGAGACAAATCTTAGAAACTTTGCTCACTCATAACAAGCTCCTTTTCCTGTCTCCTCACTTTTGCCACAATGGGCAACAACAGACAACATTCTGTGTTGTGTGATATTTTGTTTGTGTTCTGACAAAGCTCAGAGGGCAGAGCTAGCCACTAGTTAACCATAGAAGCTCGGCAGTGGTGGCTCACAACTTTAAACCTAGCACTCAGGGTGGAGACAGGAAGGGATAAGGCAGAGTGGAGACATAATCTAGGTCTCTTTCTGTTGGAGGATCCAGAGAGGTAAGAAGTCACTGGTGGCTGCTCCTTTGCTTCTCTGGTCTTGCAAGTTATTACCTCTATATCTGACTCCTGGTTTTTATTGATAAGACTAATTAGGTCCACACTTCAATTCTACCTTGAGTATGTTCCAATAAACTAGCAAGCCTTAGTCTTTTATTCATCAACAGCACAAATCTTCAGTAACAATGTGACATTCTCTCTCCAGACCCCCTTACTCTGAAGCTTAGCAGGTATGGACAGAGTGAGAGGAACATGGATCCTCCTGGCTTGCAGACACAGTCTGTCAATGCTCATTTTACCAGTTGGGGCTTCTAGAAAGGAAACCTACTAACTGCAGAGACTCCAACATCTGCACAGTGTACTGGCTGGCTGGAGATCCAGAAGAGCTCATCCCACCCTTCCAATCTGAAGGTTGTCTGCCCACAGAATCCCTTCCACTAGGAGGAGCTCCATCCATGGTCCTGCTCATGCCTTCAGCGGATTGGTTGAAGCTCACCCACATTCTAGAGGGCAACTTGTTTCCTTGAAGTCCACTAATTTGAATGTTAATATTATCCCAAACATCTTTACCAAAACACTCAAAGTATCTCACCATATTTCTGGGTACCATGGCTCAGCCACACTGACACACACAAGAAAACTATCACACCCTCTCAATGACTTGGAGAAGAAAAGATTCTCCTTTTTTATCTCTCCCAAAAGTGTTATACTATTCTGAAGCTCTTCCTCTAGTTTTATCGCATATCACCTCTCATTGACTTTCTTGTGTCAGACAAGCCCTCTGGAATGTCTAGAATCCTCTTTATATAGTTCTGTTAGGGGTTGGTAGCAATGATGGTAAGATTTATAGAAGAGTTAAAAAAGAGTACGAAGCTCAAATGCAAGGTCTGAGATAATCAAGGTGCCAACGTGCCTGTGTTCTTTAGCTTAAGAAATGTATATATGCATTGAAAAGTCTCATTAGACATGCTGTTGTGCAATTAATCAAAGATATGAAGTATAATGCACTGAGTCCTGTGAAAAGGTAGTAAAGAGTAAATCATGGCTACATACAAAGATGTCAAAGACAGATGAAACCCTTTGCAAAGTATGAGGAATAAAATCCATAAAGGTTGAAAACCAGTGAGATGACTCAGCAGATTAAAGCACTTGCCTCCACTCTGATGACTTGAGTTTGATCCATGAGTTCCACAGGGTAGAGGAGAGAACCAATTCCCACACATTGTCCTCTGGCCTTCACATGCAGGCCTTAGCAAACATGTGTGCTCAGATACATGCGTACATGAACACACACACACACACACACACAAAATCAATTTAAAACTAAAGAATAAATATCTTGGAAAATAATGATGAAGTGAGGAAGAAGAGAACATTTCCCCTAGAATGAGGCAATAAATAACAAGGACAATAGATGTGCTTGTGTGTGTGTGTGTGTGTGTGTGTGTGTGTGTGTGCGCGCGCGCGCAGGTACATGTGCACCTGTATGTGGGTCTGGAGATCAACCACAAGCTTTCATGCTTGTCTGGGAAGTATTGCCCTGTCTGAGCTACCTTTCCAGGCCATTTCATTTTATTTTAACACTGCAAAATGTATGTATTACTGTGAGAAACTTTTATATTTTATGTATCTGTTGGAAATACAAAAAAAAAATTTAATAAGATTTATCTATATTAAAATACTCAAAAGTGAGAAGTGGTGTGTGTGTCTGGTAACACTGTAAAATGGTGTGCCCAAGTGAGCAAAAAAGTTGAAGGATATGATCAGGAAGAAAAATTGAAGCTAGAAATGTGCTCAAAAGTTAAAGATCTTGGTAAGCCACACTAGGGAATTTATTGTATGGTCAATGAGAAGACACCAAACCATTTTAAGTAGTAATTAACTCTCTGTAAGCAGAAATGACTACTAAAGTCTGAGAGTTATTAGAAAATGGAAACAGAATCACTGATCCATTGTGTTAGTTTCTGGGAATACAAAAAAATAAATAAGGCATTCTCCAAACTCCCAAAGTTCACATCTCAATGACAAAGGTTAGGTATTAGCACTAAGAAAACCAACAACTATCACAGTTGTTCTTCTGTTTGAACACCTCAAGAGAATGTGTAAGTATTCAGTCTCAGAAATAAACAAACATTTGCCACACTTATCCTTTGTCTTTGCACACATTTCTATACACTGGTGTCTAATATTATTTTTATCTAATGACTACAAAGCTAAAAGCTTGATCAGTTCATCAAGAAAATACAATTCAGGACTGGGGAGATGGCTCAGTGGTTAAGAATATGTATTGTTCTTGCAAAGGACGTGGGGGCAGTTCCCAACACACACATGGTGGCTCACAATCATCCATAAATACAGACATGGGGGATTTAACACTCTCTTCTGAACTCCATGTGTACTGGAGTTCACACGTGTGGTACACATACATACATGCAGGCAAAACACTCACACACATGAAATCAAATAAATAAATATTTTTTTAAAAATAAAAATCACCACATTCCCAAGGCTTTGGAAATGCCTATCTGGCATGGGAAGGTTAATAAAGTGTATTGCTTTGGAAGACGTAAACAGAAAAGAGATAAGTCGGGCCTGTTAACACTTCCAGGCCAGAACTCATGAGCCTGTACCTGTTCCTCCATTTTGGAAATGCTATACGGCCAGATCAACATCTGCCAATTGTCTCCTGTGGACCTGAATAGGAAATGCTAAGAGGTCTTTTTCTAACCATGCCACCAGAGTTCAGAATTACCCATCTTTTCTACTACTACAGAAATTCCCAGAAAGTTCCAAGAAGTGCTAACAAATACTGCATCATTGAATCCAAAGCAGCAACTTCGTCTCCCAATCTCCTAAAACTCTATGCCATTGGTGGAACATTAGCACGAAGACAGCTGGCAAGAGCATCTCAAGAAGATTTGAACCTTGCAAGACAGGACAGAGAAGAAACCTAACACAATGGTACTGAGAGACTAAAGATAAAGAACCAGTTCTTACCGCGCTCTATTTCTAAGTTCTCTTTCTTGGTCATCCCTCCTAAAAATTCTAATGACAGAAGTCCCCTTAGCACACTTCATCGAGAATGAGTGCTCCTGGAAAGAAATGAATGGGAATCTATGTGACCCTTGACTAGAAACTAAGATCCACTAAAGACAGTCATCTGAGAAACAGCTCAGGTGTTGGCATTGTTAATGCACTCAAAGCAGCAGCCATACTATAAATGGCAGTGCTGAGAGAATTTACTTGTACCAAAGTGAGTAAATTTGAAGCTATAATCTATGAACTGGAATTTACTCCTATATTGATTAAGATTAAAGAACAGCCACACATGCCAGGTGACTTGGCAAGAATCCTTCAAATATAATTACATTTCCACAGCTATAAGAATCAGTGGTCAGTGATCAATGGTTTGTCTGAACCATTCCAGACTTAGAAGTCTTTAATTCTGGTGGGCTTCACTAGGAAATGACATGAGGGCATCTCAATAGCATCACAAGGAAGAGAGTGCACAAAAGTCACTGTCACATCTGCATCCAATTAGCATCAGCAATGAGAGCTGTCTCACAAAAAGTAAACTTGACTTGAAACAGTTTGTCAATAGGATCTACATCCTGGTCCTGCCTTCTTCCTCTTCTATTTTTTCATCAGTCAGGCACTGTGCTGAATATCCCTTATCAGAAATGCCTGCAGTTAGAAGTCTTCCTGAGTTCAGAGTTTTTCAGGTTTTGGAATACTTGCATAGACTTCAGTAGCTATGCGTGACAAACCCAGAAATCCATGTGAAACATTTTGAGGGTCATGTCAGAGTTCCAATATGTCAATGTCAGGGCATTTTGAATTACAGATGTTCTGTACAGGAGATCCAGAAATGAAGGTTGTCTTGCCTTCAAAGAGCCCATTGTTTATTACTGGGGCACATGATGTCACTAAATAAAGTTATAAGCTATGGGTTGGGACAGTTCATACCTCCAAAGATGCCATGAAGTTGTTATATAACTAGCAATATATTTATGCATTTTCTAAATAATCATTGATCTATTAATTATTTCAAAAGAACAGCTAATCATTCTGGCTATTGAATACCAGCTTTCTATCTCTACTTGAACATTTAAGTAAAAATTCATAAGAAAAAGTAAAAAATCTGAATCTTGACTTAACTGTTCCTTCTTTTTGTAGCACTACAGTAGAGAGCTAATATACATTAACTTAATTAAACCTGGTTCTGGTTTAATTTGATTAAACTATACCAAATACATAGAAATTCCAAGTTGAACATATGTTAGCAAAGGATCATCCCTTCAACCAGTTGAAATGTCATTTATCCCTATGAAGACTCATTGGAACCATGTCTTCAGAGTTAATTGGTATTGATTGCTTAGCTATACATCTCAAGGACTCGAAAGGTATTCAGAGATCAATTTTTCTCTAACTGCTAGAGGAACTCAAAAGTTCTTTTTGCAAACCTTAGCTCTCTTTGGCATATATAAAATCAAGTCATCATTTTCTGATTTCCTAGAAAATTACACTGTGGGTAGGTGTTTTCTTCACCTAAATCTGTAAGCACTTTGCTTGTATTATTAAATAACCTTTATGTGTTGTTTGTTTTGTATCTTTTCCAATGCAACCATCCTTCTCAACACATTTGTTTTACTTCTGTAAACACACATTGATGAAGAGATTATGAGGATGTTTTGCATGATTTCTCACTTGTGGTATGATATCTGTGGTTTAGTGGCAAACTAAATGTGACTAACTGAAATGAGGGAAACTCATTCATTCTTCAATACACACTGAATGAGTCTCCATGGTATCCTGGGTCCTGTGCTAGGGAATAGATACTTCTAGGTGTACACAATCCCTGCTTTGAGGATATCCCTGCAAAGCTGAGTGCTTGACAATGAGGCAGACAATGTGAGGAGTAGTAACAGGGCCAAAACAAAAGCTGGGCAAACAGTGTTAATGGAGCACTTCAACTTTTATTTCCACTGTGGGTCAAGAGCTTTCCCTTCACTGTTTAAATAATGCCTCCATTATTTCACCCATAGCTGTCCCAAAGTAGATTTGATTTTTGAGTATATAAATGCATCTGCCTAAATATAGTATAACAAAAACCTTTTTGTGAGTTTTATTCCTAATGGCAATAGAGGAAGAGAACAACCTGACCTTTCTCACAAAGTCTGAAACATCTGGAAAAATAAAGAGCACAGGAAAGGAAAAGGTACAGACACTATAATTACACTGAAATGAATTGTTTAAATGTGATCTCAAAGCAGCTTGTTCAAATAGTTCAAAATTGTTTCCCAAGGAGTATCTGGCTACACACTTGGAAAAATAAGAATGGTTAAGTCAAACAGTTTTGCAAGATTTTTAGAATAAGATCATGACTGAAGGAGTTGGCACTAAGCAAGGTTCTGGGGCTGTACATGTCAGAGTCGAGCAGGAAGTAAATATACCTTCTAGACGTGGGAAATGATTTGAGTGGTGAGCTCCATAGGAAGTGAATATGTCATCAGTGCACAGAAAAGCTTCAAGCTAGGGAGTCCCCATGGAAGTAGACCATTCCCAACACATGGGAAAGTTTCAGAGTGGTCAGCCCTCCCCATCTTGGAACTGATACATTCTCTATTTGTGGGAAAAAACATAGCAGTAAGTCCCAGTCTAAGGCAAGCATGAAGCATGGAGAAATTTGGGGTAGAAGAAAATGCCCTCAGGTACAAAAGCAACATGACCTGCTTCAAGATTTGTGTAAGAATGCCAGGAGGTGGTGGTGCATGCCTTTAATCCCAGCACTGAGGAGGCAGAGCCAGGCAGAGCTCTGTGAGTTTGAGGCCAGCCCACTCTACAGAGCGAGATCCAGGACAGGCACCAAAACTACACAGAGAAACTCTGTCTTGAAAAAAAGCAAAAAAAAAATCTGTGTAAGAATGGCTCAAACAGAATGAGTAGCTATAGACAAAAATATAATGTAAAATAAAAATAAAAATATAAATGGGTTGGACATGATTATTAAGCAATTAGTCTCTAAAGACAGATTCCTGAAATCAGGGCCCACCTGTACCAGTTGCACACTGTGTTCCCTAGGCTGCTTCCTAAGCTTTTCTGGGCCCTGATTACTTACCTTTGAACAGAACAATATAGCCTTCACCTCATACTTGTAGAAAGGACTGAAGGCTGCTGTAGATGTAAGTACATTGTCGTGTGCCTGGCACACAATACAGGATTCAGTACACTAGTGTTGTTGTACTTGTATCTTAGAAAGTTGGCATATTGATACTAGAAGTTGAATTATAAACAGTTTTGTATTATCGTGTTGCTTTGAGAATCTGAAAATGCATATAACATGGTTAAGTGGCTGTTGAAAATAAGCCACATATAAAGAAGCATCTATTACTGGTGTTAGGTAGATATTCTAATATTGGTACAGCTGACCCAACCAAACACAACAGTGATAGATGAGAGAGAGAGAGAGAGAGAGAGAGAGAGAGAGAGAGAGAGAGAGAGAATGATGATAGGATAATACATGGATGGATGGATGGATGGATGGATGGATGGATGGATGGATAAGTTGATGGGTAGGATATTAACTGATGATTGAGAGATGATAGGTTAGATAGACAATATGTAGATGATATATAGATAATGAATGATATATATGACAGAAAGGTAGATTTTAGACAAAAAATATTTTTAATATAATTTAATTTATAAGATGGATGATGGATGGACAGATGAATGGATAAATGATAGGTAGATAGATAGATAGATGGATAGATAGATAGATGATAGATAGATAGATAGATAGATAGATAGATAGATAGATAGATAGAAGTTTTGGTGAATATGTGATTTATTACTGTTCAAGATAATAATTATATATGATATGTAGATGATAAATAGATAGTAGATGAGAGGGTATGATAGATGAATAGCTGACTGGTAATTGAGAGAGAGACTAGGTAGATTATATATAGATGATAAATATATGGTAAGTAGATTATAGAAAATAGATGATAGGTAGATAGATAGATGATAGATAGATAGATAGATAGATAGATAGATAGATAGATAGAAAAAAATTATCTAGATCTCATGTGTATTTTGCTGATTGTAAAGAAAGAAAGAAAGAAAGAAAGGAATATTTTACTGTAGAATCTTACTAAATAAATTAAGCTAATTAAAACGCCACACAGACAATGATCTTAATTAAGACATGGCAAAAACAGAGATGAATATTTAGAGCTACATAAATTGTTCATGACCATTTATTTTGTTCATAAAAAGATCTGTCAAGAATCTGAAGTCTTAAATATGTGAGATATGCTCAGTGTGCACATATGTACATTATATAATGGGCATACATATACATTATAATGAACCCTGGAACCACAGTGAAAACACCTTGGGCCTTGGGTACATCTCAGTGGTGAAGTACTTACTATGCACAGGGCCCTGAGTTTAACCGTCAACCCTACAGAAAGGGAGGAGGAAGAGAGAGATTGGTATGATTCTGTGCCTGGGAGAAGAGACAAAGAACTGGAAGTTACATATATTTCCCAGGACGCAGCATGTTCTGTCTCTTCTCAGATCGTTAGAGACCCTTAATCTGCACAGCTCCACCGACATGGCCCCAAGTCTCTGTTTGGAACACTGGCCAAGTGCCTACACAGTAGAAACATTCCAAACACTTCAAATGATTTAGTTATCTAAATGCCATTAGTCTCTTCTTTTCTTCCGGAACTCGAGTTGAAAAGATCGCCGGTTCTCTGCCCCTCTCTTCTTTGCACTCCCCATGCAGTCAGATCATCTGCACGATTATAGACGCAGTTAAGCTGTGTCAGCGATTCCTTCACGCAGCCTGTTCGCAAATGTTTATAAAACTAGTTTTTGTGAGGGAAAAGTGTGTTTTAAGCTGAAACACAGCAAGTTAAAAAAAAAATCCTATCACTTGAGAGCAATTTCCTTTATCTATCTTGCAAAAATGTGATGTGAATATATAAAAAGATACTGGCTAATTTAAGGTATATGACAAGGTGCTATAGAAAATGAGATCGGAGGGACGTGTTAAAAGGAAAGGACTCCAAGGAAAAATTTCTTTGAGTTGTGGGCTTTAATGATGAGTGTGTGTGTGTGTGTGTGTGTGTGTGTGTGCGTGCGCGCGCACAGAAACTGAATTTAATGGCATATGCAGATAACAAGTAAACAAATTTCCATTCTACACAACGACATTTGTTCATAACTTTTAAATAAGAGACAATTAATTGAGGCCAGTATGAAAACTGTTAGGAAACTGACAATATGGTCGAATGTCTATTCAAAAGCTTTCATCACATACAAAAAGAAAAATCCAAACAATATGTCTATACCACATACATTTCTTATCCCTGCATACATCACCACTCCACACATCTTCTCAGAAATGTGTATATACATGCAATTGTATATTCCCAATTAGTTTAAAGGGAAAGGCTGTGATAATTAGTTTCTCAAGGCAATATCATGCGATTCTCTGAGAAGTCTGTAAGTGGAATTAAAAATGCATCATGCACATAGTGTGAACTGAGAATCTAGAAGAAAACTGTTTGGTTTTGTTTTAAGTTTGTACTACTGAGGATTGAACTCATGGCTTTGTGAATGTTGGGCAAGTGCTCTACCTCTAGGCTACATCCCCAGACAGCTTTAAATTTTTTATTTATTTGTTCACTTGTGTGGCACATGTTCACATGTGTATGGGAGTTTACATGTGTTTGTAGCTCTCTCTCTCTCTCTCTCTCTCTCTCTCTCTCTCTCTCTCTCTCTGTCTCGTGTGTGTGTGTGTGTGTGTGTGTGTGTGTGTGTGTGTGTGTGTGCCATGGGACAACATTGAGTATCATTCCTTAGGAACCCTGAACCTTACTCTGGAGACTGAGTCTCTCTGGGACCTGGAGCTCACCATATAATTAGGCAGGACCGACAGTGAGCCTCAGGGATCCCTTTCTCTCTGTTTCCCCTGTGCTGGGATTACAAGTGAGGTCTACCATGCCTATCTTTGCACATAGTTCTGGGAATTTAACTCAGGTCATTACGTTTACATAGTAAACATTTTACTCACTTAGTCATCTCCCCTCCCCTGATTTTATTGTTGAAACAAGGGCTCACTATGTTATACAAGCTAGCCTTGAAGTTGTTCTGCTGTCTACATGCCTTGCCTTAAGTTCCCTGGAAATGAGGATTGTAAGCATACATCTCTAGCCCTGGCTCACTTGAGCCTCTGAGCAGAGACCTTTTCGCGGTTGTCAGTGTGTGAAGTGTGACTGCAGAAGGAAGTCTCATGGCACTGGGTGAGGAACCCTCAACATGCTGCAGTTGTGCTGACGATGGCAACAAAGCACCGGAATCCTGAGAAGGAGCGAAAGACAAGTCTTCACTTCCAAGCCTGCTTGTTCTCACTGACCCTTAAAATTCAAAAATACGTATTTAACTCTCTTCTTTTTCCCTTTCTTTTGCTCTTTCTTTCTTGCTAATAAGACTGTCATTTATATGAGCACCAAAAACAAGTCCTTCCACAATTCAATCATTATGTTTCTGTAAGAGCAGAAAACTTCACGGTGAGGTAAAAGCATGGGAATTGACGACTTGCAGTAGTCTTGATTTTGAAACAAGGTGTTTGGGCAACATTCACTGTCACTAAGAGGTGTGAGGGTGTGCACATGGATGTGCACATGGATGTGCACATGGATGTGCACATGTCTGAGGTTCAGAACCCAAGCTGATGTGAAGTCACAGAATGTAACACATGTGAATGCTACCAGAAAGAGCTCAGACTCACTACACATTTCAATTTGAATTAATTTTTAGCCTTTATGTTGTGACCTGTGACTCACAGTTTCAGAAGCTTAAGTGTGGGTAACAGAACATCACTCTTCTTCCTGTTTAGTTAGAACATTGCACTCAGTGACCAACCAATCCCTGAACACAACTCAGCTCTCCAAAACCTCTGCAAACCAGCATTCTTCTTTCAAATTCAATGAGATCAAGTTTTTCAGATCCCATATATGATTAAAATCAAATGGTATTCATCCTTCTGTTCTTGGATTATTTCACTTAACATAAAGTCTTCCGGGTCCATTCATGTTGCTACCAGTGACAGGATCTAATTATTTTTTACAATTGAATAGTACTATACAGTGTATATATGGTGCATATGTATGCACGTATATAATTTTCTTCATACATTAGTCTTTGGTAGACACGTAGATTGATTCTTAACCCCCGATATTATGACTGGTGCTACAGGACACATAAGTGAAGACGATTGACATACTGATTTTATTTGCTGTGCAGATGTATTCAATAGTGGTGTCTCTAAATCACATGGGAGACCTATTTTCAGTTTTTGTTGATTTTTGAGGAGCCCTCATATTGTTTTCTATAACAGCTCTACTAATTTGTATTCCCACTAACAATGTAGAAGTTCCCCTTTCTCCACATCATTTGTTGTTTCTGTCTTTTTAATAATACCACCCTAATTAGGGTAAATGATCACTCACTATATTTTCAAATGATTATTTATGCTTAGCATTTTTCTTAACTGTAACCTGCTGACAAAAATAACTAGAGATATTTAGAATGTGAAATTTGTTTCAGAAACTACACATGAAATATTCAAGGGTTTAATATTACTATGACTTTACTAAGTTAGACACTAGGTTCTGTCTTCCAATCCAGGTAAAGTAATCCCTGGCTTTTAGTCAAGGACAAAAAATGTTCAGATCATGCCTCTGGCATGCTAGCCGGGTCATACCATCCCTGAGTACTGTGTGCGGTGTCAGACTCTAGGTTTCATAAGACAAATGAGTCATATCTGGGTGATGAGAAGAAATAATATTATGAAGAATACAGAAACAGTGAAGACACTCAGTTTGAAAAAGAGAAGTATCTATCACCCAACTTCTTAGACTCTTATCTTGTGGGAGACATTGGCTTGTGGAGACTTCAAAAGGAGGATGGGAATCAGTGATAAGAAGTACTAAGTAGTGAGATTTCAGGTCAATATGCTAATAATCATCCTGATGGCTTAAAAAATTAGCAGATTTTTAACAAGGCCTGCTGTGTGTCATACACAGTAGTTCGTGATATAAAACGTCACTTAATCATGACAGTACATCCATAAGAAGGCACTGATGTTTTTTCCAGAATTTAAAGTTAACTAGCCTGAGGCCTGGAGAAGCTACACTGGAAAATTTTTCTAAAGTCTCACTAGAACGGGCAGCCTCAGGAGTTAACCTGAAAGTTTATCTCCAGAACTCCAGGGATGTACCACCTGACTCGGTAACAGCCTGAGGGCTCAGAAATGAAAGGTCGCCTTGAGAAATAAAAAACGAAACTCCTTTTCTTGAAGAAGCCGGCGTGCAGTGATCCTCTGAAAGAAGTGGCCTCTGGTGTCCTCCTTTCATGCAGCGATTGTACTTCCTGGAGAACCTCTATGAACCAAGTCTATGATGCACAGTTGAGCAAATGAGCAGCAACCCGTGATGAGAAAGTTGCTGCTCTGACAGAGTTCATAGAGTATACATCCTTACCCAAAGAAGTCATCATGAGCAGTGTGCCAAAGGAAAAGTGCGTGATGGGATAAGAACATACTATGGACAATTTTTTAACAGAATAAGCCCATATTTCTAGTGGAAATATATTTAACCCTTATTCTACCACCCCATGAAAAGGGACTTGTGACCCATTATGTCCACTCAGTTTGGTTCAAATGTAACATCTAAGAGACTCAATTTCAGTTTCTGGGTTTCTTTGCTGATAAGTTCTCTATTTCTAAAGATTGCTGTTCCAGATGCCATGTCATTAATTGTTAATAGTCTTACAAAGAACAAAGATAAATTTTATTTATACTTTTAAATGTAATAAAACACACTCTATCACCTAATTGCAAGGTGAATCTAAAGTAATTTTATCTTGAAACAATTTGCTATTTCATCATTCTGAAAAAAAATTTAATTGTCACTGAATATTTCCACTAACGCTAGGAGTGAATGAGTAATAAGAAAACAGAAAAATGACAGAATCGCCTAAAAGGATGAAAAAGCTTTAAAATAAGTCCTCATTGTTGTGCCACACTTATGCTTTTATTCTGAGTTATCCAAAATATTATATCATTAACTCAAAAAAATAAATCAAAGGAGATTGTGGGGTTTCTTTAAGAATGCTTTTAGCTTCTACTGAACATAGTTAAGAATGTAGAAATCTTATTTTCATCCCCTACTGTCAAAGAGAAGAAAACTGACAAAGGACAGCAACTCCCAATTATTAGATGAATCTGAAGATGAATGCAAAGTGACAAACAGTGACATTCTAGACTGAAATGATGATGGTGGAATTGATGAAATAAGTAGAGTCTTGACCGTGAGTCCTGGGATGGCAATATCCCATGTGAATTTTCTCAGACTTAAGATTGATGGGTGAAAAATATTTTTAAGGACAGAGGGGGAAATAAACATAGTATATATCCATTTAGTCATTTAATGGAAAGGACGTCATTGTGTAATAGTGCTGGATAAGAACTTTGGCTGTGCTGTCTACTAAAAGAAGACAAAGCAGTATTGTGTCATCTCTCATGAACTTAAATTTCTAGGAGCATAAATGCTGAAGATCTACATACATGTAATGGGAAGAGGAAGGTGGAATCTTTCTTTTAATGGATTACTTGTTATAAATAATTTATAAATAGAAAAATAAAATGGGCTTGTAATTGTGAAAAAAATATGCACACCTTCAACAAAATTAAACTGTCAAAACTGTTACAAAGTTCATCAAGTCCTGTTCTCTGAAGATATAGTGCAAGAAGAACATCTGTGCTGTAGAGTATGGCCTCAAATGTCAGTGTTTATAATGTAGATGTGTTCTGGGCATAGGTGTAATGATTGGCAAACACTATTTGTGCTATGGTCAATGTCCTTTTTCAGGGCGTATACTTTCAAAAGCCAAAATTTATAAAAAGAAAAATTGGATTTTGATGTATTTGTTACTAAAAATTGAAAGACTCCATTGTTGACCTTTGGCCTCCACAAGCATGTATACAAACACAGAGAGAGATACAGAGACAGAGACAGATAGACAGAGACAGTTGAATGCTCAACCATAGAAGAAATATTTACCCCCCCCACCATTACAGAGAGAGAGAGAGAGAGAGAGAGAGAGAGAGAGAGAGAGAGAGCACTCAGGGACCAGCTCAGAAGAAGGAAGCCAGAGGAAGAAGGAGGTGGCATGGAATGCTATCCTCTTGGCATGAAGTAGCATGGTACTCAAACCCCAAATGGCTGCACAAGATCTGCAAAAGATTGGACCTACCAGCACCCTGCCAAGGAGTGGGGAGGAGCTCATGAGTTATATGTAGTTCCTGGTTGCTAGGGGAGGAAGAGATGTCTGTTTCGGAGTGGTCACCACTGTCCAGGTGCCCATGCTTCTGTAAATGACCCTCTCACCCATGTTCCTGCTGGCATCCATAACCAAACCCACTGGGACAGGAAAATATAAGCATGAAAGTAGAAAGGGGTTGGTTAGGATGGTAAGGAAATCAGCAAGAATGGAAGGAGGCCAAGAGAGGGTGGGGTGAAGATGATCCAAGCATGCTGTGTGTAAAACCAAAATGACAGGGGGGGGAAAAGTCAATGAAATAATTCCTAATGATATTCAGCTATACTCTTAGATTAGTGCATAGTCCAATCGTCATCAGAGAGGCTTCCTCTGGCAGCTGATGGGAGCAAATTCAGAGACCCACTCCCAAATATTAGGCAGAGCTTGGGGAAAACCAGTAGAAGAAGGGGGAGGAAGGACTGTAGGAATCAGCAGAGTCAAGAACACCAGGAGAACACGGCCCACATAATCAACTAAGCAGGACGCTTAGAGGCTCACGGAGACTGAAGTGGTAACCAGAGTCCGGATGGGTCTGTGCTAGGGGCACTGCATATGCACTACAGTTGTGTAGATTGGTGTTCTTGTGAGACTCCTAACAGCCAGAGTAGGGCGTCTCTGACTCTTTTGTGAGCTCTTAGGACGCTTTTCCTCCTACTAGGTTGCCTTGTCCAGCCTTGATATGAGGGTTTGTGCCTAGACTTATTGGAACTTGCCAATGCCATGTTAGGTTGATATTCCTGGGAAGTCTGATCTTTTCTGAAGGGAAATGGAGGAGATGTGGATGTGGGGTAGAGGGACTGGGAGGAGTGAAGGGAGGGGAAAATGTGGTTGGGATATAATGTATAATAGAAGAATAAATTAAATAAATAATAAAAAAGTTTGATGTGTGGCAGTTTGAATCTGTAATCCTAACATTGTGGGAGCAGAGGCAAAGGGATTCCCTAGGGCTCTTTGGCCATCCAGTCTACCAAATCACTGAAAGACCCTGTCAAAAATATAAAGTGGAAAAGGATGGAGGAAGACTCCAGTGTTGACCTTTGGCCTCCACATGCATGTACATAAACACAGAGACAGAGACAGAGAGACAGAGAGACAGTGAGACAGGAAAGAGAAAGTTATGAGGAGAGGCAGATACTACTAGATAGGGTAGATAGGTAGATACTACTAGACTATTAACTGGTCCAATGTTGGGCCCTTTTAATTGAATAAAGTTGTAAATCATGAAAAGAAAGTATTGGATAATTTATAAGAAGAAAGAATTGTAAAGCTTGAATTAAAACTTCCTGAAAATAAATATTGATACAGTAAATAATAAAAGTGGCAGATTTTTTATGACTTGGATAAACTTCAAAATTCTTTTTTTTGTTTTGTTTTGGTTTTTTTTGTTTTTTTGGGTTTTTTTGGTTTTTTTGAATTTATTTTATTTTATTTTACAATATAATTCAACTTTACAAATCAGCCATAGATTCCCCCGTTCTCCCCCTCCTGCCCCGCCCCCTCTCCCCCCCATTTCCATCTCCTCCAGGGCAAAGACTCCCCCGAGGATTGAGATCAACCTGGTGGACTCAGTCCAGGCAGGTCTAGTCCCCTCCTCCCAGGCTGAGCCAAGCATCTCTGCTAAGCCCCAGGTTTCAAACAGCCAATTCATGCACTGAGCACAGGACCTGGTCCAACTGCCTGGATGCCTCCCAAACAGATCAAGCCAATCAACTGTCTCACCCATTCAGAGGGCCTGATCCAGTTGGGGGCCCCTCAGCCATTGGTTCACAGTTCATGTGTTTCCATTCGTTTGGCCACTCATCCCTGTATTCCATCCATCCCTGGTCCCAACAACTCTTGCTCACATAAACCCTCCTCCTTCTCGCCAATTGGACTCCCGGAGCTCCACCCAGGGCCTGACTGTGGATATCTGCATCCAGTTCCCTCAGTCACTGGATGGGGTTTCTAGCACGACAGTTAGGGTGTTTGGCCATCCTATCACCAGGGTAGGTCAGTTCGGGCTATTTCTCGACTATTGCCAGCAGTCTATTGTGGGGGCATCTTTGTGGATTTCTGTGGGCCTCTCTAGCACTTTGCTTCTTCCTATTCTCATGTGGTCTTCATTTACCATGAACATTCCTTGTGTTCCCTCTCTGTTCTTGATCCAGTTGGGATCTCCCGCTCCCCCAAGTTCTCTTTCCCTCGCCCCTCGCCCCTCATTACCCCCACTCACGTCCAGACTGTTCATGTAGATCTCATCCATTTCTCCATCATTGGGCGATCCCCGTGTCTTTCTTGGGGTCCTGTTTTCCAGGTAGCCTCCCTGGTGTTGTGAGTAGCCGTCCAGTCATCCTTGTTCCACAACTAGTATTCTCCTATGAGTGGGTACATACCATGTTTGTCTTTCTGAGTCTGGGTTACCTCACTCAGGAGGATTTTTTCTAGATCCATCCATTTGCCTGCAAAAAATTCTTATCATGAATTTAGAACAAACCCGCATCAAATTCAGAATGATTTCTTCTTGCTGTCTTCCTTTTACTTCTGAGGGGATGGAGAGTAATGGAATTTTATTTTAAAAAATTCAATTTGGACATAGTGCTACTTCCTCCTATGTGCTAAGAATGCTGTTTTAAGCTAAGCTTTGCTTCTTTGTTCTTCTGGAGAGTTTCCAGTCTGACAGTGGTCAAATTCAAGCCACATAACAGACCGGGTCCATTTGATTCTGTACATGCCAATAGCCAGGATTATTTTGGTCCCAAGTTACATCCCTGTCAAAATACAGATTTGTTCATGTTAAGTTTCTCTTCATATTGTTTCACTGTGATGTCTGGTGTCCACAGTGTGTGAGGTCCTACGAGGTGAATGAGAAAATGCTCACATGGAGGACCACCTTGCTAAAGGTAATGAGACAGAAGCAGACATCGTAGTTACCATTGTGCAGTCAAATTCCATGAACTCCTGTTACTCTGAGATTCATTACATGAATATCATTATCAGAAAAGTCCACTAACAATTTTGCTCCTTTCTTGCAAGTCTTCTTTTTTAACTTATATATAAAAATAAAGATATAAGCAGAATTTCCTTTCTTTTAGCTAGTAGAAATTTGTCTGTTTGCACTTGTGGGCTCAGTGGACAGGCAGGAGGTGGTAATAGTCAATATCTAAGTAGTACAGTATATTCCATAGAGCCACTCTTAGCATCTGACTATCTTTTGTGCTGTCTCACATGGCTTCTGCTAAATCCCACTTCAGAATTTGTCCCTGCCTGCATGAACTATGATGGCAAGGCTATTTGTTTACAAAACCCACAGTGACAGTCATAAGCCGTTTGTTCATAAGTCAAAAGGCTGCATTCGCTCTTGTTTGATTTGCAAGGGAAGCCCTTTGGTCAGAGATGTGCATTGATTGACATTTCCATTGTACTAGGTTCTCGTGTCAGTGAAAAGGCTGCAGAAGTGGTACTGACTGACAAGCAGGTTACAAATCCATCTGTCTTTGAGAATTTTAGCCAGTGGTAAACAGAAGCAACTCCCCTAAAATAGAAAAGATGGTGAAGTTCCATTCAAAAGGGCAAGTAGGTTCTTCAACTTCTTCAGGAGAACATCTGCCCCAATAGTGGGCTTTCTGCTTCCCTTATTGCTACTGCAATCAGAGTATGAATGCTGCTCCTTGAAAGTTAACCTATTTGTTTTAAGAGCATTATACGTAATCAAGACATAATTATCTCAACAAGTCAGAAAATACAAAGAGAATTCATCATGACTTTGGTGTACAATATTCTAATTAAAGAAAACATTTTAAAGAAAAAAACAGAATCTCTGTGAACTGCCAATAAAAGTCTTGTTTCATTCTTTGGTCATTAGGATGGTCATAGTGGATTGGGCTCTATCATTATTATTCTAAGTATATTCACTTCTATATACTTACATGAGCACACACACACACACACACAAAGTGAATGAAAAAATTATTTCAAAATTCCCACAGTTATCTATGTTTTTCACTAATGAAATAAAACTTGGAAAAATTCTTAAAGTGGCAAATGCAATTATAACAATGATAATAACAAGAATATATATTTATTGAATGTGAATTATGTACCAAAAAAAGTGGTTCAAAAGCATGAGTCTGCATGTGCTAACTCACTCCTTTAGTTTCCAGAACAAGTCTATGAAATTAGTACTAGTTCACCACCAACAGTGCATGCAGAATTATCTTCACAAATGTTACACAGAGGCTGGAGAGATGGCTCAACAGCAAAGAGACCCTTTTGCTCCTGCACAAGATTCAGGTTCAGTTCCCAGAACATATCAGGCAGCTCACAACAGCCTCTAACTCCAGCTCTAAGGCATCTGAAAACCTCTTAGGGCCTCCAGGCACAAGTACACTCTCCTACACATAAGTACACTCAGCTATACACACACACACACACACACACACACACACACACACACACACACGCAAAATAAATAAATAAATAAATAGAAACATTTTAAGAATGTTATACATATTTCCCTGTGATTGGTTTAAATGCAATCAGTAGGCATAGTTTAAGTATTGAATTCACTAAAATTATAATTATATAATCAAATTTTTCCTGCATACCCACTAAAATATATTTCATATTCTTAGTATCTATACTTTTTAGTCAATAGGTTATAGTTATAAAACATAACTTTTATGTTGGTCTCTCCATACCATTTATCATCATTTGGATAGTAACCAATATACTAAGAGGAAATCTTTGCACATAGTGAATCTATGGGCCCCTATGGAGCATCATCATGAAGTGGCCTCCTTGGTTTTCAATGCCATGATAAGGACTGTGTTTATGTTCTTTGTCTAGCTTCCTTCAACACTCTTGCTTCCCTACCACCCCCCAGTAGATTACTTTGTCTTCTAGCAGTTACATTGTTAACTTGAATCTCCACAATTGTTACTTCCCAAACTGATGGTGGTTAAGTCCCCTAGGACTGTTAAGGCACTGTAAATGGTTTATATGGCCGATTACCCAAGACCATCACAGACAAATAAAAACAGATATCCCATAAACATCCACTAACAAGAGCCATAATAACAGAAGTAGCTTGGAAAGGACAGGTTTGGGTAATTTTCATACTCTATGTTTTTAAGACTTGGGAAATTGTTGGAAATAGACACTGAAGAAAAGACAGACGATGATTCCCAACTTTATAGTCAGGCCTCAACACAGATAAAATTGGAGGAAGTTTGGTAAAGAACAGAAATTGTCCATTGCTAGGGAGGATGCAACAGACAGCTTGTAAAGCTACATCGACATTGTTTGCATATACATTACATTAGAACTTCATGCATGCAGCTCAAGCAGGTATTGATAACCTTATATCAATTATGGGATCTTAATGACCATAGAGATCCCCTTTCCACCCCCTTTAAACATCATTTAAGCTTTGCCCCTGCCTCCAGACCTTGCTTAGACGATAGTTCTGGAAAGGATTCAAGAATCTTCTTTACAGTGCAGCAGGCAGTACTCACCTGGCATGACACGCACCACTTGCTCCACACCCCAGTGCAGACTGGCCTGTGGGAAGCCACTGGAACTCCGCACACCTCGACTAAATGAGCAGAGGAATCGGGCTGCTGAGGGGCTCACCTGTGACTATTGAAGATGAGGACCCAGGAGGTCAATATTTTCCTTCTGTTCCCCTGAGCAGCCTCTCTGAGAAAAGCCCTCCACAAAGCCCTCTGGGTAAGAGCAGGGTTGCCCTCCAGAGCTGGAGTGTGTGTGCACAAGGTGCATCCTTGTGCTAGCCCTTTCTACAGTTCACCCTTGCCCTCCCTCTGACTTCTCAGGTCGCTCCCTAAATAAAACCGCTACACTACCTCCTAAACTCCACTTCACAGAGCATGCCCTGTTTCCAGGGAGGCCAAGTTTAGATACCTGGTAGCCTAGGGGATTTTTCAACCTAAATAAAAAATGAGAAACTAATGCAAACATTTTGCCACAGACTCAACAGATTTTGCTGAATGATTCACATTATAAAGCCTGATATTTGATTTATTTCATAATCAACCTTGCTACCATGAATATGAGAACAAATCTGAAAACTTAATCATACTGCATTACAAAAATAGTTGATTTTTTCTATCTTACTACTGATATTTGCCATTCAAATCTTGCTGAACTAGTATTATTTTAAATATTGACAATTCAATAATATGTGAATATAATATAACATAATATATATTATACATATAATACAAATAATAATGTAAATGTAATATTAGTAGTTTATAAGTGTATAATACTGTATTTTCTACCCAGGTCCATTTCCTATGAGTATAGAAAGAATGGAAAGTTTTTCAGTTTATAAAACATAACTCTCTGTATTGCATATAGCAAATCTTGATGGTTTCTGAAGCAGTAAGTATATACCGTCCCTCCCTTACAGTGGCGAATACATGAAACGCATTGAAATCTTGTATGATTGCTATGGCTATACCTACAGATGAGGATACAATGGCAAATAGTCATTTTTAAATGAAACAAAAACTAAAATAAGGCTCACAAACATACACAGATAGAGGAGAGGGAGAGAGGGAGAGGGAAAGGGAGAGACAGAGACAGAGACAGACTAAAGGCATGCACAAAAAACTTTAGAAAAAACTAAAATGGCATTAATCAAAATCCAGGCTAACTACATAATCCTTACTATCTTTGTACAGTATTTTAAAAGCTTCTAGTCAAAGATATTACCATAGAAAAATAAAAGGTCAGCTATTCCCCATATTTGGTGAGCTAACTGACCGGTAATCCTGATTAAAATAGAGCTTTTCTTACAAGAACGTATGTGCAAAGCCCATGATAACCTTTGTGTACAATCACAGATTGACTTGTGTGGAGAACAAATTCTTTTTAGAGCTGCTGGATTTCTACTTCCATAGTGATTTAGAGGAACAAGCTAAGAAGGAACACATAAGAACACAGTCTAATTAACCCATGCAGGAGGGAGAATATCATCAACATGGGCACCAATCTCTTAAAACTTCTCAAGCCACATAGTATGTGATGGTCAGTATTAATGGTTAACTTAATAGAACCTAGAATCACCCAGGAAACAGACCTGTGGGCATGCCTTGGGGGGTATTGTGTTGATTGCATTAACTGGGGTGGAAAAGCTTGCCCACTGTGGGTAGTGCCATCCCCTAGCTGGGATCCTGACTGATTAAGTGGAAGAAGGGAGCTGAGAAGCAGCATGCAGTCATGGATTACTCTCTGCTTCTGCTTCTGATGTGCTGTGATGAGCTGCCTCAAGCCCCTGACACCTTGACTCCACCACCATGATGGACTTGAACTGTGAGCCACAATGAAACCTTTCTCCCTTAAACTGCTTTTGTTGGAGTATTTTTATCACAGCAATAGAAAAAGAAACTAATACAGAATGAAACTCCAGTTTGGAGCCTTTGAGGAGACTGTTACATACACAATTACTGGTGCTTCCTCTCTGCAGCAATCAGAACTTCTCTAAGGCAGTTAACTTAGAACTGCCACCTAAGTATAAGCAGGTTGCTGAGCATATGCCAAGAGACAAGAGCAGACACCCAACACATGGACTGCAGAGGCATAGAGCTTACATAAGGTACCACATATCAATGTTGCGCTTGGTTTTGACTCTCGGCACAAATGTTCATCTCAAAGACACTTGCTTAAAGAGTAAAGTGAGCCAAAGCATTAACTTCAAAAAGCTTGGGGGTTCTTTTTTAAGTTTCAAAAAAGATACAAATAAAGATTCAGGATAAGGAAGGTTTTCCTCTTCATTTATTTTCCTGTTTTGTTTTCTTTGTGTTATGATGCCTCCTGTCTTGATTTAGTTCAGTGGCTAAATACAGAAATTCATGTCTGGTTTGTATTTAATGCCAGTCATTTAGTTGAAAAAGTTATATTGGAATTTTACTTCTATAATAGTAGCTTTGCAAAGTCAGGTATTTAAAAACATAAAAAAAAAAAAAGATGCCTACCTCTCTTGAAATAAAAAGCACACATTGTTAGATTCATCCCCTTAAATCAAGCTCAACAATGCCTTGTCACCAAACATGGTATAAATTATGTTTTAAGTAAACACTGATTTCTAAATACCTGAAAGACTATTTTTAAAAACCTATCTCATGTTTTTCAACAATTATGGAGAATTAAATTATCATACACAATAAATATATCACAGTTATCATACACTTAATCTTTTTTCAATTTTCAAGTTTTCTCTTATTTGACAAACTGAAAAGTATTTTTAATTCATCAAGTGTAACAGTTAAATATAGCCCAGTTCTATATGATTGTGCTAAATAAATATTTGAAAAGTTTGTCTAAAGCCACGTGATTTATTTAAAACAAAATAAGCCTATCCTAGTAATAATTCAAACAGAATTCTCTTCATTTTAAAACCACATACAGTACAAAACAATTGGGCTTGAATTCTTAAATACCAGTGAAATTGCTGCCATGATTTCTTTTTTAATTTCGTAAGGTCGCTGAATCCAGTCTATTGGGGTCTATGTTCCATGTAGGCTGACTTACTGGCCCATGATTCACCCAGGTACTGAACAAACAAGGAGACCTAACCCCATGCAGAATGCCCTGTGCATAACTATCAAAGCTATGAGCAGTTCAGATGAGCAGTCACTCCGTCCACACTCCTTCCCCTGCCTTCATCCCCTGCTCTGTCCTGTCTCTACTATTTTGCACACACCACTAACTCATTATATCTCTGCTGTTTTACACACAGCACTAACTCCTCAGCTACTTTCTCTTGTTCAGATTAACCACTTACGCTCCACCAAATGACTTCCCCAAGTTACTCAAAGAAGTTCAAAATTAAGGTCTTTGTGACACAAGTCTTGAGCATCCGACCTTTTACTCTTTCTGTATCTGTCAAGCACACAGTCCAGGTAGGACTAGGATGGACTAATCATAATCTAACAGTTATATTCCACACCTACCTCCTATGAGTTTTGACTAGAGGGAATTCATGGACTTACAATTTTTCTTTATAAGACTCCAAGCTCTTTGGTTTTTAATTCTTTAAGACTAGTTCTTGGGTTCCACATCAATGCCTGAATAATGTGTATGCAACAAAGATGAAGATATGCACTGAAACTCTGCAGCTGCAACACTCAAAGTCCTACATACAGAGGTGGCGTGATTTAGATTATGGAAACAATCAAAGGCACAAGTCTCCTGGATAATAAGTAAAGTCTCCCAGGTGGGAATCTAATCAGAAGTTACTCTTATTTTCTTCTAACATCAGGGAGGCTGCAGGAAAATTCCTCCCACCACAGATGCAGAAAACCCTCTTTTCTGGAGGCATTTACATGTATTTTGAAGAGCACATAATGAACTGTCGCTCCAGCATTGTGCAATTATGTGTGGCAACAAATAGACACAGAAACAGCTACTGCAGGGAAGTTGCTGCATCATACAGGCTGAGCATTAACCAACCACATGCAAATAAACTAAAAATTACTCTCAGTTAGTGAAGCACTCTAGTATTCAAGAAAGAGACCAGCATAACATGCAAAAGACTTGATCCATTTTAGCTTTGGATGCAACAAGACAAAGTAAAGAATGATGCAGAATCAGGATAAAGCATTTATTTAAGCAACGTCTAGCAGAAGCATTCATTTACCAGCTTATGATAAGGGGTTGGTAAACCAGATTCAGTAATTTCCAATCACTCTATTTTAGTATCGACAAGCTACAGATATTGCCTATCAAGTCCTAATTGTATGTCCCAAATACTAAGGCAGTTTGGGTATAATTTGAATGCACCACAAAGATTTATGGAATTCTAAATTAAAAACAACCTTGACTGTGGTTTTGACTTGATTTTTACTCTGTGAAACTTCAAGATGGAGTTGAAAGCACATTTAATATCCATTTAGATAGCTACAGGAGTATTACAAAATGAGATCCAAGTTTCTGATCTTGTGTTGTTAATTGCAACTTAACTTTATCATGGCAGAGGCAATCATGGTAGAGGGCAGGCACCATTTTGAACTTGATTTTCTGGAAGGCACATTCTTTCCTGCTTTCAGAAAGGACACAAACTTGATCAGATAAAATGACATTTGGTAAGAGAAAATGCAGGCCATCAAGACTGTCACAACTGCGGCATCTTAAAGTTGGAGTGTTTCCAGTACTCCTATACAGTTACCGCAGGGCACTCTGGGCCCAGGTACTTAAACACTCAAACAGCCAACAGCTGTCAGCCTGACAGCAACATGTATTTTGTTTTGGTAGCAGCTGTGTCTGCTGTCACCAGCTTCCTTTACACCATCAGGGTCAGCCAAGGTCAAGCTTTTCCCCCTAGACTATTACCAGATCACTACAAGAGACACAGGAACCAAAGGAAATGTTTCTTTATTAGCAACTGAGGGAAGCAAGGCGAGGGAAAATGTTTAAATGTATGCCTTATAATCTACACTGAGAGATGAACGCTGATGCCTACTTGAGAGAAATTTTGTCCCCAACTCTTTTTTTTGAGGTTTTAGTATATGATTATAGGTGGAGATTAAGTATGAATACCCAAATACAGGTGAAGATAAAGTTTCTCAGACAAACAGCCATCATTCTTCCAACCACAACCAACCCATACACCACTTCCATTGTTCCTTGGTCTTTACTTAGAATAGAAATTCAAGGATCTCCACAGTGGTAGTGGCTCTTGGCATCTGTAGATGCATAGCACACTTTAAGAGACCTCAGAGATTCCCAATAAGAATTAAAAAGAAGAGAATTGCATTATTTCCTCCTCGACGTTCATCAGTTTCTTGTCTGTAGCGAGCCACACTTGTCTTCTTGTTCTATTCTCTCATCTTTTTCTGTTTATCTTGTTCTATCCTGAATAGAGAACAGAGTACTCTTCGTAAATGATGCAGGCTAACATTAGACTACAAAAGCAACTGACTAAGCTGAATGATCTTGCATCCTTTTAGGTCTTATAAGACTGACATCCAAAGTCATGTTTGGCACCTAACACTAACACACATGGTAAAGATATAGGAAGCGATGTTCACAGAACATTTTCGGGATCCCTGGGGTAAGAGCACAACTCACCTACCATTTACTAGGATCTGTGTCTAATTCTAAGTACTGCAAAAATGAACAAGATCCCTTACAAAATGTACAACAGATACAACTATTTCTCTAGTCTCTTCTTGCCTCGATTTCTCCCATGATTCAGACTGTTTTATTTGCCCCCAAACTATGGATTCTCTCAAAGCCAAACTAATTTATAATGTCCATGCACCCGTTAACGGCCACTGGACTCTCATAAAAGTTTAAACCCTGGATAACTTCAGCTTATAGTGGGTAGAGCATAGCTAAAGTGGTGATAATAATGTCAGAGATGATGGTCATAGGTGTGTCTTAGAAGGTAGGGACAGAATGACCACATGGCCTGGACTGGCTGAACAAAGCAGACCTTTATCGAAGACCTCAATTAGGCCAGCCACTTGCCATGCTCCCTGGGATTCAGGGCTGTAATCCAATGTTCTTCTGCATCACATGGGAGCGAGTGCCTAAACAGGTGGCACATGAGACATCCTCACTCTGCTGCGCTAGGCAAATGCCAGGAGAGATTATTCTGGGGAAAATAATCAGGCCAAGAATACCCAAGGGTGCTCCTGGCATTTCTAAATGAAATACCCACCCAGAGCTCAGACTTTAGCAGAAAATAAAAACCAGGTAAATCATACCAGAGGGAACAGTCAGAACAAAACTTAAAGCAAAATATTTTCCAACATCTGCAGTCAAATGCTCTGCTGGAGAGCATGAGAGATGCATTCCCTCTGGTAGCAAATGAGAAACTCCGTGGATGTATTTACAATGTTCTGTATATATTCATTGGAACATATGGCTCAATGAATTATTCTACAAGATAAATCTCCACTGAGGCAGCCTGCAACCCACTCAGGCCCTGAACCTTCTCAAAGTGGCAAAACCTCCTGCCAAGCGGTGTCATTCAGAAGAACAGAGGTGAGAGCAGATGAATCACACACAGCACTGGGTATTTGAAAATGCTCTTGAGATCTGCATAAAGCATGCGGGGTCTCCATCCGTCTGCATCCATCTGAGAATTCTTCAGGGTTGGGGTGCTTCATATACATTTACTTTTTTTTCTCATCAGTGATTGCAGGAATACCAGGTAGTATTTAGCAGGCAGATTCTGGTTTCCAGACATATCCCAATCTGTCTCCATCTAGCTGGGCTTGGAGCCGTCTGGACCTCTTCCAACATGCTCTTGGCTCTGTGGCCTGATTATCCCCAAGCTGTGTTAATGAACAAGATGCACTGATTTACATAGGAGATGCACGCTTCTAGTGAGGAGCTCCTTAGCAGCTGCCTTCCTATACCTGGCTGTGAAGAAGATGCTCTCGGCTGAATCCCATCAGAGCAGGGGATTTGCAGACATTGGATGTGAGCTGTGAGAGAGACTAGAGTGGCAACCGGGAGGGCACAGGGGCCAGAGCCAAACATTAGATAACAAACATCTTTATAGTATTGTCGTCTGTGGAGATGTTTTATGTGTTCCTCACCGAAATGGTTTGAAGCAGGTATCATGACTATTCCTGATGGACGGTTTAGAGTCAGGTGGGACATGCCTGCCTATGCAGAAGTGTCAAGTCAGGCCTGCTTCAATATCTTAAATCATATATCTATAGTTAGGGACATAAATACAAACCTATATATCATACTCAATATAGAAAAATCAAAGTGCTACACATTTCAGTGTTTGTAAAGGCCACTTGTAATTATGTAAAGTTCCCAAAGAGTTGCTATTCAAATGATGCTGGAAAAATTGGAAAACTATGTATTTTTTGGTCTCATGAATGATATTTTAACAAATGAAGTGTCAAAAACTGTAAATACAGATATATTAAAGTTAGATAATAACTGTAAAATTATATTCTTCCATCAGTAAACTAATACATACATAAAAATATAATTTTGAGTGTTAGGATACCCTTAAAATGGAAATACAAATTTTTTTCAGTTCATAAAATTTGGTGTTAGATTCCCAGGAAATTTGAAATCTGCCTATGCAAAGTTAGCAGGTTAATCTGGAAATAACAGGGTGGTCATCTGTGATGCTAAACCACAACTAAAACATCTCACCTGCTCCTGACCCTTCTGCCCTCTATAATAAAGTCACAGCTGCAGGGCAGTCAGGTAACCATCACTCCACTCAACCAGCCTCTATGGAGGCCAGCTCAAACTACACCCTGAAGGGGCTGATCCTGCAAAGCAGCATTCATCTGTGTCTCACGCTGCGTGTTACAGTGAGTGTGGTCTGCAGTCTGTAGGGCACCTGCTCAGAAGCCTGTGTGTACAGCTTCCCATACTTTTGCCTCTACCCTGTGCAGAGATCCATGTACGAACTGTGAGAAGGGCTGGGGGTGGGGGTGGGGATCTGCTCCATCTGACTGCAGACATGCTTTGATGCCCTAAACCCATTCACAAGGGTTGTCGATTCATAAAGTGTAGAAATATAGCTAACCTGGGGTAACTGATTTCAAAAACTACCTGGAATATACAGTTTCTAGGAATGATGAATGAAAGGGGGAAAAAAGCTGTCACTAGATCAACACAAGCAACTTGGAGTTTTTAAAGGCATGTTTGAAAGGAGGAAGAAGAGGTAAAACCAAACCAGACAAACCCAGGGTCACCACTCCAGTGGGAGGAGAAAAGAATTAGGATTGGGTGAAAAAAACCTATACTGAGGCTTTGGAACACAGTGCTAAGTTTTCAGAAATAACATCACGGGAAAACTTGCTTAGAAGAGAATTTTAACACAGACGGAGCAGATTCTTAGTCTGAATTTGCTGCTTCTTAAAAAAAAATTACCAACTTTCCCTGGTTTAAGTTTTCTACATTTGCCAAGTGGGGGTAGCAATATTGAGCCAATGTGTAGCTTTGAGGACGAGAGAGAACGCTACAAATGAAACACTGAGTTCTGTACTGGGTAGACACAAAGCATGTTTGCTTCGGTGAAGAGCTCGAAAAAAGGAGAAGGCACAGCCGGAGTCTGAGGTGCATCCTACAGTGAGAAGCAGGACGGAGAGAAAGGGGAGCGGCTCTATTTTGCTTCATTTCTTCATTAAGGAAAGTGAGACTCATGTTGAAATGATGCAGAAGCTGGTATCGTAATGCAAAGTAAACAAGGAAATGACGACAGACTCCCATCTCGTTCAAAATTATCTTTATGTCACCCCGCACAAATGAAAGACACCCAAGGGTGGTTGGAAGGATGCCCAAGTTCAATTGTGGAATGGTTGGTGGCAATGTCTAGACCAGAAGAGAAGAGTTAGAAAAATCAAAAATAGTAAAAAATTGTGCCCAGTTTTCATAAGTGAAAGAAGCTGAAGTCTGAAAATCACAGTGCTTTATGCCCTGCCAACTTTTGCTCCATCTCCTACTCAGCCTTTTGTTATACTTGCCCTCAGAAATGACCTTCCCTGCAAATTCAACAAGGTCAGGTTCTTCCACAACCCATCGTATTGAGAGAAGATAGACATTAATCGTGTCCTAGGAAGGAGAATTAGTATTGAGCCTTTTATGTATATCCAAGTACTCATGGTCCTTGGTGCTAAGTGCCTGTGTCTCTGCCTACTCCAAATGTTCTGATAATTTTATATTCATCTCTTGCATCATTTGAGAATGATTTGTAATGGATGCATTGTGGCCTGCTTTCAGATAAAACAGTAATTACTAGCACCTACAATGGCTCCACAGAGGACAGATGGTGCCAACCATACGTCTTTCACAATAGAATCCACACATTAGCAAAGACGAACAGTCTAAGCAAAGTACATATGAAATTCAGCGGTAAATGTAACAGATTCTCCCATGATTCATAGGAGATATGAAGACTGGGTGAGAGTGGACTTCAAGGGATTAACAAAACAGTGAAATGATGTGCCAGCAGCTAGAGGCAGGATGCTGGCTGAAGGCATTCTTTACATTGCCTCATTCTGATTTTCAATCAGTGACTTAACAAAGCAACAGAAGGAATTTTGGTAAGTGGATAGACTATTTTTTAAATATATAGATGAGTCTAAGATAAAATAGATCCATTTATTAACAGTAACTGTTAAGCATTTGTGTTGGCTTACAACAGTAGATCTAACAACGTATAAGTAGATGGGAATAACTGTGATACATGAATAATCATTCTAAAATTAATCATATGCTTTAAGGATGAGAGAGACCAGCTATAAGATCAGGTCTTACTTTTTAAAAGGACCATCACAAGAAAATCACATTGTCTATGCACCTGATAAAACAGCTAGCATGTCTTAGGTTATAGATAAATACCAATATCAAAAAAGGCTAAGTTTTTCCCACCACAAAATTTACCTCCCCAAATCTAGATTACTACAGTTTGTCCTGGCACCAGCATTTTTCAAAGACACTGCCATGCTTTTACTCGCTCATGGGACAGCACCAGAAACAAGGTAGGTCATTTGAGGAAAATTAGAATTACAGAGATGGCCAAAGTGAAAGCATAGCAGGAAAATAGAGAGCATGTTCAAGGAGAGTTTGGTGGATCTGTGTGCAAGAGTGCTTGCTGTGAGAGCATGAGGACCTGAGTTCAAATCCCCAAGCAGACCCATAGAGAGAGAGAGAGAGAGAGAGAGAGAGAGAGAGAGAGAGAGAGAGAGGAGCTGGGCATAGCTGTGGGTCTTCATAATCCCAGCACTCAGGTGGGAGTCAGGGGGCAGCAGCACAGGGGCAGGAGGAATCTTGATGCTTTTGCTGGCTGCCAGCTAGTTCCAAAATCACTAATAGACCCTAACTCAAAGAGTAAGGAGGAGACTAACAGAGCAGGCTATCCAATAGCCTCCTCTGTTCTCACATTTGTAGTAGCATGCACATGCTTGCTTGTGTACACACACACACACACACACACACACACACACACACACACACACACAGATATATTCAAAATGTATACATAGAGAGACAAAAACTATGTTCAAATACTCAAAAGACTTCTGAAAAAAAATGACAGCTGTAGAATGGCTGCACACATTCAAACTCAGACTAAGTGCTATAACTAACAGGAAGAGAAATTTCAGCCAAATAAAATTCCCAAATAAATGAAATGCCACTGTCCCCAAAGAAGTAAAGGGACACTCATTGGGGCATCCCCTGCAATAGGTCATGTTTCTTTTACCTCAAGCCCATCAGACCACCAGGCTTTCACTTTCATGAGAATTCTGAGTGAAGTTGCTCCCAATATTTGGTGGTAGCAGGACAGGTCTCTTTCCATAGTGGCCCAAAGCAGAGGGGTATACTTATAATTAAAGGAAACATTTATATGATTACCAGTTCAGTTTATTGAATATTAGCTCATCTTGCCAGACATCCCAAAGAAGGGAGGTGCTCATCATCCATCAGCTGTGACTGCTGGATGAGTTTCTTTACTGGGAGAAAAATTGAAGTTCCACCCCATCACACTTATCCTTGCTTGACTTCACAGCTGCAATATGCCCCTCTAGAGAAGGGTTCATCGCTGGTGCTGTGAGCATCGATCTAAGTTGCTCTCACAATGATTACACCGTCCCTTGCTCCCCTTAAGCTTCACAGCCCAGAGCATGCCCAGGGCTCACTGCAGGCGGACTCACTCTGATCAATGCAACACCAGTATATACCATGCTTTTATAGAGCCAAAGGCAGTCAGGGTCCCAGGGTACTCCCGTTGTAGACAGAATTTCAGCTTTATTAGGTAACTGTCAAAATTGCCTTGGTGTCTCTTAAAAACTTTAAATTGGAAGAAAATATAAATGCAGAAAAGCCATGATAAGTTAACTTAGCAATCTGTTGCAATAAACACGAGCACTATGAACATACATTATGGAAATCAGATGGAGCACCCAGAGAGCAATAACGGGGTAAGCAATGTGAATGCAGTGCCATCATAAAAATCCTAAGTGTTAGATATCAGAAAGGCTTTTTTCTTAAACAGTCTGGTTGAGTTTCCTGCTCAGCATATTTGAGGACCCACCCACCCAACCCCTATTTACCACAACCTGCTACTACTCACAAAGCATAATAATGCAGAAATGTTAGAAACATAACACAGTGTGCCTTATGGGATGCGGAGGAAGGTGTGAGCTTATACTAATATATACATGTTATCTCTACAAGTTTGAGCTATGATCACCATTGACTTACCATTGTTATGGTTTTTCTGTATGTATACAGATCCTACTATGTGTTCATTCCAAGGAAATGTCTGTAATCTTGAGTTCCAGGAACAGAGAGGCCATATCTATAAGCTTATTTTTGTTTAAGCCCCAGATTAAAAGAAGGATGGTGGTAAGAGAGGACAAGATGGAGAAGGGGAGGAGGAGAAAGGGAGAGGAGAGGAGCATGTTCCATTAAAATCTGGTAAAAGCATTCCTTAGGTAAGGAAATGTGTAGGTCAGTACATAGCCTTGAAAGGCTGTAAAAATAGATTCTTTTGCATGACCAGAACATACTTTGAGTTACCTAAAACTCCTTAACATAAGAATACACTCAAGTTTCCACTGGAAGCCTTGTGGAGAAATGCTAACAATGGTCATGGAACCTGGGTAAAAGGAGGGGATAGGAAAAATAGGGAGAATACACCAGCAAAATTGTAGAAAATTGAAGAGGAAGAATAGCCGCTGATGGTGGTGGTCTGGCCTCGTTTGAAAACAGGGATAGTTAACAATAAACTGTCTCTCCACTGTGCTCTGATAAAACATGAAACCTTTTTCCAGAATGACCTTTACCTTCATAAAAGTCTATTCACATGAATGTCTTCTGTTAATTTGAAGGTGAAATGATGGCATGGATGCTGTATTACCCATTTGGATTAACACAGAATA
>CABHPP010148275.1:18813-29149 GCA_902168425.1 Peromyscus attwateri | reverse complement strand
TGGAATATCTGCAGCAAGTAAGCAGGGATCCAGTTGTTTCCCTGTGCTTTTGACTGTGGGTATGATGCGTAGCTTCTTGAATTCCTGACTTGATTTCCCTCAGATGACTACAACCTGGGGTTGTAGTCCAAATAGATCTCTTCCTTTCTCGTTTTGCTTTTTGTCAGAGTATTTGTGACTGCCACAGAAATGAAGCTAAAACAGTTCCTATTCATAAGAGACTCCGAGTCTGATATGGGGAATAAATACAAAGATGCACAAACTAGAATACAGTGGGGTGAATAAGGAAGGTTAGGATAAGGAGGACATAACGTTTTATGTGCTCATAGACATGGATCATTTAACCCCTTCTGTACTTGTATAAGGAAAGGAGTCCTATAGAGGTTATTCATGCAGAGGAGATGAGATGGTATTCCTGACAGAGACTTGCATGTACATGAGACAGCATGAGAAATTATGCTAATTAGTCAGGGATCTATAAATGAAACAGAATGGATAGAATGAAAACACACACTCACACACATAGTAAAGATAATTCACCATATCAACTTACATTGTAGGGGGCTATGTAGTTCAACAATGACTTATCTGCATGCTAGAGAGGCTGAGAACCCACTAAGTGCTCAGTCCACAAATCTAGATGGTTCACTAGTCACCACTGAGTGTTAAAAAGAATTCCTGGAGAGCTGCTGATCTTCCGTTCATGTTGGAAGGTTGAAGAAGCTGAGTTCCGATGTCAGCAAGGACGACACCATCAGTGGCAGCTGCAAAGGCGATGCATTGACCAGTGGGAATGAAGGCAGGCTGCAAAGACAGCATTGCTTTCTCCTCAGACTTCTTTATATGTGGGCCACTGCGTAGAGAGCCCTTGCCTTTGAGTTTATCCTTAGAGAAAACACTCTTGTGGTTCTCAGAGGTATTCCACTTAGTCGATCCTATATCCAATTGAGTTGACAAACAAGATTAATCACCACATTGGGGTAGCCATTGTACACAATGACTACATATTAAGGTTAACTGGGGGACTTCCACTCTAGGCTATCACAGACTAAGTGACATAGAATCTATTTCCCAGGGGATAGCTATGCATGTTGCATAAAAGGGGGAAGGAAGAAGGCCCCCGAAGACATGGGGAGACTGCCAAAACAGTTCAGCCTTGTGGGGCAAAGATCTGGGGGGGAAATGGAGCTTAATATTAGATTCTTTTCTTCTTTAAAAAATATTGTTAGTGTTGCTGTGGAGGCTTCACACATCCCACAGTGTGCATGCGTAGGCCAGTGGACAACTTTGTGGAGCTGCTTCTCTTTCCTGCTCATTTATGTGGGTTCTGGGGATTGAACCCAGGTCTTCAGGCTTGCTGTCAAGTACTTTTAACTGTCGGGCCATCTTGCCAGTCCTGGATGTCTTTGTTTATATTTACTGATTTGAAAATAGAAATGGGACTGCCAGGTTGGGAATAAAGGCCTGAATCACAGGTTAAAAAGATAAAAATAGATTAGAGTCTGGGGACTTGTAAGAGGTAAACTCAGAAGACCAGAAGAAGAGATCCCTGGAGACCAAGCTTGGTCTGCCATCTGGCTTTCATCATCCGGAATTGACTAACTTCTAGCTTGTATGGACCAACATCAGAACAGCCATATAGAACTTTCTGTGAGGCCACAGTGCTGGGGGATTGGTAGAAAGTGTTGGTGTTTGAGGACAAGGCAATCACAAAACTGAGGCTTTTAACTGAAACCCCTAAATGACAGGCCTAAATTTAAGGAAAAAATTCTAAAGTTGGTCAGCTCTTAGGAAAACCAAAATTGGGTCTTGAGTTATTTCAATTACTATTTAGACAGGGTGACTTTTCTACTTCAATCACCCAGCAAAAGAAAACTAAGATCATTATGGGAGAACATAGGGTTGCCAAGTCCTCTAAAGTTTACTAACAGCCAGTGGGCATTTAAACATCATGAAATACTGTGGTGGTGGTGGTGGGGTTATCAGGAGGAGAAAGAGGGCTGGGAATATGGTCCAGTGGGTAAAGCACTTTCTGTGCAAGTATACAGACCTGAGTTCACATCTATAGCATTCCAATAAACTAGACATGCTAGTAACCTTTAATTCCAGGGCACCTGCAGCAAGATGGGAGAATCCTAGAAGCTTGGGGATCAACTGTCTTGGCCTACAAGCAGAGAATAGCAGGAAATCCTACTCAAACTAGACGGATGGTCTGACACCTACCCAAGGCAGTCCTCAGACCACCACTTACACAGTGGCACATTTGAGTCTGTGTGAATGCAAACACATACACAAAGATTCAGAGGAAACAAACTAGAAAGAAACAGACAATAGAATAGTGGATAATCCAGATCTGTGCTCAATATTTAAAAAACTGTAAGTAGCAAGATGGAATTACAGAGATCTGTGATCTAAAGAAAAGTTAAGGGGAAAGTATAGAACTAAAAATGAAATAACTAAAAATAATCAGCTCCAAACTTGGCACAAAGATAAACATGTCAGGAAAACATTTTGAGAACTTTTGTAGCAGTTGGAAAATATCACAATGAAACACACACACACACACACACACACACACACACACACACACACACACACAAACCAAGTTTGGAAAACACAGAGATGACATAAGAGTCATATGACTTATGGTGTGAAGTTCTAACATACTGTTGAGTATGTTAGTGTAAATTGAGAAAAGGAGGGGGAGATAAGATAAGGAGAGGGACAGAAGAAGAGGGGAGGGAGAGAGGAGAGGAAAAGAGAGAGAAAAATAGGGGGAGAGGAAGGGAGTAGAAGAGGGAGAAAGGAAAACAGGACAGAGGGAGAGGGGAGAGAAATGAGGGGAAGAGGAGGAGGAGGGGAAGAGAGGGGGGGAAGAGGGGGAGGAGGGGGAGGGGGGGGAAGAGAGAGGGGGAAGAGGAGGAGGAGAGGAAGATAGAAGGAGAGGCAGAAGGAAAGAAGAAAAGAGAAGAGAGAATGGCATAAAAACAATATACGAAAGTATTTCTGAGGGTTTTCTAGAACTGATGAAAATCTTCTGGCCATAAATCCAATAAGTATCACGAACATGAAGTAAGTAGATATAAATAAACCATACCAAGGAACACTCCAGACAATGGCTTAGACTAAAGACGAAGACATGCTCTAAAAGGCTATGTGTGGTATGTGTTTGTAATACCAGGACTTGGGAGCTGGGGGCAAAAGGATCAGGAAGTCTAGGGCAGAGTGAGTTACCAGGCAAGTTAAAATTAGCCTGAGCTACAGAGACCTTGTGTTAAAACCAAACCAACCAAACAAACAAAACCAAGACAAAACAGCATGCAGAGATGATACACAGAGGGAGGTAGAGATGGTGGTCTAGAGGGGGAGGAAAGGGCTGGGGACAATGCATTCTTTGAGGACAGTCCCCTAGTGATCTACTTCCTCTAATGAGCCCCACCTCCCAATGACTTATTCATAAGTGCTGCTTGAGTCTTTGGGGGGCATTTCAGATATAAACTCTAAAAACAAATAAACAAACAAAAACATACAAGGTTAACAGAAAACTATATGAAAAAAGGATGAAATCTATCTAATTATTTTAACAGTAAATTGATTAAACTCTCCCATTAAAAGACAAAATAATTTTTTTATTTTATGATTTTTTTTATTAAGAAATTTTCTATTTTGTACTGTTTTTTTTAACAAAGACTGTCTTCAAGGGCAATGGGACCAGGACTTATCTGGAGTACATGAACTGACTTTTTAGAGCCCATTCCCTATGGTGTGATACCTTACTCAGTCTTGATGCAGTTTTTCATGTTACCGGTTTCTGGTCTTATTCCACTGTGACTGGAGATGATATCTGTTATGATGTCAATCTTGTCAAATCAAGATTCATTTGGGGACCCTTACATCCTGTAATGTCCATAATCTCTAAGGCAATCTATAGGTTTCGTGTGTGTGTGTGTGTGTGTGTGTGTGTGTTTATGATATGTGTGCGGGCACATGTATACCACAGCGTGTGTAGAGGATAGCTTTTAGAGTAGGTTCTCTCCTTTCACTGTGGGTTTTGGGGAGCAACCTCAGAACATCAGGCTTTCTGGGCAAACATTTTTCTCACCTGAGCCATCTCGACAGCTCAGTGCAGTTAGTCTCTGACCAGCGTACCAAAGAGAGTGAGCGTTGAAAGAACAGTCTTCAACAAACTGGGCTTTTCAGACACGAAAGGATGAAACTGGACCATTAGATACAAAAGTCAACTCGAGGTGGTTGCAGACTTAATTACCCATCGCAGGGTCCTCTCAGGTCCCATTTCTCTTTGGGGAAGTCCATGGCCTCTCCAAAGCAGTTAGGTGATCGCTGTTTTGCTTCATCCAGGCTCTTGTAACGAGGGCTGAGGCAATGATGTAACTGAGGGTGCTCCAAGCATTTAGCCAAGTCGTGGGTTAAAGTTACCTCCTGGCCTCTCTCTGCAGTTCCTGCAGGATCGGGTGTCCTGGCTTCCTGTCCTAGATGGTGAAGGTTGGCTGCCAGGCAGCTGTGAACCATCTGCTGCCACATTCCCCTTCGTAAGAGAGGTGGGTGAAGGGATGTATGTGTGAATGGGCCCCCTTCTGTGTGTCATGAGCGCTTGTCTCCAGTTTCATGTGTAAGGCCCTTTGGAGGCTCTGGGATGAAGGAGGCTATCCTGATTACAGGGAGAGCCTCAGACTTCCTTGGCCCATACAATGTTTCCCAGGCACATAGCAGTTTTCATTGAAAGAGGCGTCCCAGAGCACATTCCAGCTTGGGAGAGTTTCCTTTCTGTATCTAGTCCTTGGGAAAATGTTGCCACTTCCTTTATAGATTTGGTCCTCCCCCACCTCCCCCAAAATACTTGACTTCCTTGAAAAGAGAATAGAGGGCTATTTGTAGGTTTAATTTTTTATAACTTATTAAATTATTTCTGTAAAACCAGATCTCTATGTAAACTGACTCTGTGGACTGTGGAACACTCAAGGAAGGCCAAAAGTGCTGAGTTCCTTGTTGGAGTAGGGACAAGTATCGTACTGTAGGCTGTGGGGTTCAGAGCCGTAGGGGAGAGCATGGGCTCCAGAAGGCTGAGACAGAATGCTAATTCCAACGCATAGTTGGATTCCTTATCTGTTTCATCTCACTAAAATGGCAATCCCTGCTCTAGACCGTGTAGGGCTGGGGATGTATCTCAGTTGGTCGAGTACCTGCCTTGCATGCATGGAGTCCCAGGCTGGATCCCCAGCACTGTATAAATATGGCATGGTGGTACATGCCTGTTATCTCAGCACCCAGGGAAGGGAAGGCAGGAGAATCAAAAGTTCAAGGTCATTCTTGGCTATATAATTAAAGACAGCCTAAGACACATGAGATGCTGTCCAGAAGAAAGCAAACAACAACAACAACAACAACCCCCCCAAACCAATGCTCATGTGTATCCATGGTTCTCAGTCAGATGATTTTGTCCCTCAGGCAATGGTGGGTCACATACAAACACTTTGTTAATCCCAGGACCTGGAAGAGTGTGCTATTGTTACACGGTGGGTACAAACAGGGATGGCACTCAACATCTTACAATGCTCAAGGCAGCCCACAGCAGAGAATGGATCATGGCACTATAGCTCCATTGGTAGAATGCTTACACCATGAAATCCTGGGTTCGATCCCCAGCACCATGTAAGCTGGGTGTGGTGGTGCACATCTGTAACTCCAGCATTTGGGCCATGGAAAGTCAGAGGTTCAAGGTCATCCTCATCTACAGAGAAAGTTCAAGGCCACATTGGGCTACGTACATGAAACCCTGCCTCTAAAACCAAGCTCATGAATGCCAGGTGTGAGGCTGGCAGCCTCCCCCATGTGTGATTACATGAGGTGGGCAGCAGCTGCTTGCTTTTCTGCAGGTCTGTGGTGTGCTTCTGTGAGTCTTCTCCTGGCTGGGGGCTTTTGAGGAGCTTCAGTGCTTTCTCGGTGAGCTCATTTTCTCCCTATGCACTGGAGACCCCTTCCCTCTGCAGACTTCACACTCACTACCCCTTTCTCCATCCCCAAACATGTAACTAACTTCCAGGAGAAATGGGCAATTGACAAGCATTCACTTCTGCTTCTAAACCTGTTGGACCGGGTCATCTGTAGCTGAGGCAGACACTGCTGCTATAACTCGAAGCTGCCCCCTCCCCTGTTCCGTACATAGCCTCATTTTGTTGAGGGTTTCATGGAATCACCTTATTTAAAGGAAAAGTACTAAACTTGGTCTAAAGGTGGCTGTTAAGTCCAAACTTTAGGCAAGGCAATGTACCAGAAAGTTTGGATACTTTTTCCGCTAAAAGACAAGTGCACAAAGAGGAAATCTGCCCTAGACTAACACAAGCTCCCCAGTCAGGAACTGGTCGTGTAAGGATGTTGTATTAGTTACTCTTCTCATGGCTGTAACAAAATATCTGACAAAGCCGCCCACAGAAGGAAGAATTTCTTCTGCTCACAGTCTGATGGCACAGTGGGGAAGGTGTGGAGGCAGGAGCATGAGGCAGTTGGCTGAGTTGCAATGGCAGTCAGGAAGCAGAGAGAGATGAAGGCTGGTGCTCATCTCGCTTTCTCCTTCTTATACAGTCTGGGACCCCACCTCATGGAATGATAATGCATCATTCTCGTCACAATGATCCCAGTCTGGAAACTCCCTCACTGACATTCCAGAGGCTCCTCTTTTCTATTATTCTAGATCCTGTCAGGTTGACAGTCAACATTAACGGTTAAAGGTGTGATGCTGAGCGGTGACAGCTTTAAGCAAGATGAACCAAATCCCAGTCTTCTCGCTGAGCCGTGAAAATGTCAGGCTGCTTTAGAAATAGCAGCAGAAAACACCCGGCAACTTCCAAAAACGGAACTTAAGCCACCAGTCGCAGTATTGCCTGTGATTGGAGTCCATCAATTGCCAGTCTTGGGTGTGTGTGAAGACTTGTGTGTGCAAGTGCTTGTGCAGGCCAAAGATCAACCTTGGTGCCATCTACCTTGCTTTTGCTAAAACAACAACAACAACAAACAAAAACAACTAAACTAAACAAAACTTAGTTTTGATTATTTAATGGAAAGCCACACAAGCCATGGTGTGCATGTGGAATTGATTCTCTCCTTCCATGCTGTGGTACCCAGGGACTGAACTCAGACTGTCAGGCTTAGGCACCAGCATTTTGCCCATTGATCCACATTGCCATTAACATATATATGTGTGTGTGTGTGTGTGTGTGTGTGTGTGTGTGTGTGTGTGTGTGTGTTTCGAGACAGAGTTTCTCTGTGTAACAGTAGTCCTGGCTATCCTGGAACTCACTCTGTAGCCCAGGCCGACCTCGAACTCTAGAGATCCGCCCGGCCAATCTTATATTTTAATAAAGGTTCTTCCACTGAACCTGGAACTCATAGTCTAGGTTAGGCTATCTTCCCAGGGCACTCCAGCGACCCTCCTGTCTCCACCTCCTCAGTGCTGGGATTAACAATTGCGTGACCCCGTGTCGATCTGAGGGCTGGAGGATTGGGTGACAGTCCTTGTGGTTGCACGTCTGTCTGAACCATGTCCCTTCCTTTGTCTTTTTCTTTACTTAAACATGTGCAGACCCCACCTATCTACGATCCTCTCTTGGTCGTTACTAGAGAGAGGATCTCACCCAGCCCAGACTGCATGCTGTGTAACCAGTGGTTGCTATGAACTCCTGGTGTTCCTGCCTCAGCTCCCTAAGTACCTTGACTATAGGTGAGTGCCGCTGTTCCTGGCCTTGAGCCAAGTAGCTATTGCAGCCACATCTTCTTCCACTCCCCTGACAGTAAGGCCCCCTCCCCCAGGGCTTTCTCCATCCATCTCCCCCGAGAGGCTTCTCTGCTATTGTCTCTTTCGTGTGGCCTATATTTTGTACCTTTTTTATTTTTCTTATGAGTATTAAGGCATCCCGAAACCTCCCCCACCCTATCCTGCCTCTCTCTCAAAAACAAACAAACAAACAAACAAACAAACAAACAAACAAAAAGTCAGGGCTGGAGAGAAGGCTCAGTGACTAAAGGTTCTTGCAGTACAGGCCTGATGACCCGAGTCTGATTCCTGGAACCTATAGAATGCTGAAAGGAGAGAACCCACTCCACCAAGTTGTCCTGTGACCTCCATACATATGCTACACACACACACACACACACACACACACACACGCACGCACACAAGCATGTGTGAACACACAATATATAATAATAGACAATATTAAAAAAAAAGTTTAAATCACGTCTCAAATTTCCCTCAGCTTATCTTCCAAATGCTTTCCGTATTTCATCCTAACTTGCTCAGGAAGTTACTGCTGAGTCCTGCCTATACTGGCTGTCTCCTCCTCCCGGCATCCCACGTGCCCTGGGATCTCCATGACCCAGATTCCACCCTGATGACCCCACTCACGCTTGCCAAGGTCACCAAGATCTCCGCTCTACTCTGATCTCATCGCCGTGGGCACCCTTCTCCTGCCTGCCACTTGCTGTTGACAGCTCTGCTCTCTGTTGGCAGACACAGCCCTTTCTGTGGGACCTCCTCCCACCTCTCTAGCTGGCTTTCAGTCTCTTCTTCTGATACGCTGGAGGGTTCTCTGCCAGCTGCCCCAGCTCTCTCCTTGGCTCAACTCTGGTGAACCCTACGCACAGTTCAGCAGCCAGCCACTCATGGGCCACACACTCCCAACCTTCTGCCTCTCACCCAGAACTGCCTTGATTTCAAGTTCCACCACTCATCGGCTCTTGGAAACTCCACGTGGCTCTCTTGGGAGCCTCGACTTTAACATAGCCAAACTAAAGTAAAAACCTACCAGTCAACAGTTCCACCTTTTTATCTAGCTGAGCCAGATACCCGGATCCTTCAAAAGCTTCTCTTTTACCCTTTTCCCAGTCTGTGAGCTCTGAGTGACATTCTTTCCTCTCATATCGTTCCCTGAGACGAAAATAGGTCTTAGAGGAGAAACTACCGCCACCACTTTTCTAGACCAGAGTAATTCCCGACTTCATTCTAAAACTCATCCTTACACCCACAGATACGCACAGCTCCCACAGAAGCATCTCTTCCCTGCAGATCTACAGAAAACCAGGGGGAAAATGCGGAGATCAACTGATTGTGGGGTATGCAGCCCTGGTTGGTGCACCTACAATATTTAAATCATAGAAGACAGAGGACCAGGACGTCTTCCATAAGATTGTGTGCGTCTCTTAGAAAGGACAGGAAAGCTACACCCACAATACCTTAGCAATATGACTGCCCAGACAAGACCTAACAAGGACAACACCAGTGAATATACAAATGTAGAAGGGGAAATCTCATGGGGACCGAGACAAAGAACCACAAGCAATTAGTGACTGCTGAGAAAGGGAGAATTAGTTTTTCCCAGGGATGAGCCCCCTAATTGGTTATCCTATACAGAGGTCTGTCTTAAAACAATGTATACACAAGCAACACTAAACAGACTCAGCAGGTTCTATTTACATATTTATACATTTATATACATACATACATACATACATACATACATACATATATATATATACTTGTACACATCATCAAGGGAAAAAGAGGGCATGCATTTGAAAGAATATGAGAAGAGCTGGAGGGGGTAAAGGGAAGGGAGAAATGATGTCATTATATTTTAATTAAATAAAGCAATAGGGATTAGGGAAATGGTTCAGATGGGTAAAAGTGATTGTTGGACAGCATGAGGACCTGAGTCTGAATCCCTAGCATCCATGTAAACACGTTGTTCCTGGCTTTGTACCTGTGCACATCCAGCCTCAGGCAGATTCTTAGGACCAGGACAAAAAACAGCCATAGTCTTTGCCAAAATACCACAAGAATAGTCTCTAGCTCAGTTGTTAGTATTGTCCCCCTCTGAAACCTCTTGAGCTGGACCGCCTTAGTCCATACTGCTCTCAGTACTACTGTCTTCCAAGCTCTTACCAGAACAGCCCATTAAGCCGTGCCTGAAGGATTCAACCAGTTTCCTAGTTCAAAGTCTAAAAGTCCTCTACAGCCCTCCAAAAAACAACCTGGTCATGTTTGTCACAGCAATAGCCCACTCCCTGGTACCAACTTCTGTCTTAGTTACGTTTCTTTTGCTATAAAGAAACACCATGACCAAAGCAACTCTTATAAAAGGAAACGTTTAGTTGGGAGCTTGCTTACAGTTGGTTGATCTGTTGTCATCATGGCAGGAAGCATGACAGTGGGCATGGCACTGGAGTAGTGGCTAAGAGCCACATCCGGATCTGCAGGCAGAGACAGAAACACTGGGTCTGGTGCAAAATTCTTAAATATCAATTGCTTCCCCCCCCCCCCCCC
>CABHPP010148275.1:0-17617 GCA_902168425.1 Peromyscus attwateri | reverse complement strand
TGGAAGAGGGTCCCTCTAAGTAAAATTTAATAAACTGAATTTGGCCTTCCACATTGACAAATACTATTGAAAATTCCAATTAATGGAAGCCATTTATCCCTGGTAGCCTTATTACTCCTCCAGGAAATGAAGTTAAGGACTCTTAGAAACCTTAAGAATTGGGGTTCATAAGCATTATTTTTCCATAGTCATCAAAGTCGAACAAGATTTCTGTCTTTGTTTAGGAATGCATAAAGACAGGGGTTCTATCTTTCCAACTAGGCAACAAAACATATTTCCCTTTTCTGTAATTTCCCTTAGAAGAAAATGACATTTGCTCTACAGTTCTATTTCCCCCCTTTGGTTTTTAATTATAAAAAGCTTGTAACAGCTGATTTATTATATAGGGAACAAATTGTGTCTTTGAGACCCACTGCACGGTAATTACTTGAGTTAGCACAGCAGATATCTGTGCGGGGGCCAGCAGTCAATTTTGACTCGGAATAGATAATACACGGACTGCTATTAAGTTTAATGTAGATTAATGTGACTTGCTTCCCTTTGCATGTATGTATGCAGGTACCAATAATTAAGATTAATTTCTGCTAGATAGAATGGCCTTCACTGCGCATGGTGCCGGAAAATGCTTCTTTAATAGCTGTTAATTGGATATATTTGCTTTGATGGTGAAATCCTGATTAGTCTTGTTACCCTGAAAACCCCCGCTGTGCTCCCCCCATCTGCCCCCCCCATCTTGAGGGGAAGGAGTTTGACAGGCAGAGTGGGGGCTCTGAGGTGGTGGAGTCTTTTAGCCTGGTGTCCAAGTCCAGGCCATCTGTTTCCCAGTGAGTTTGCTACAGCTGTTCCCATCTCCTGAGGACCTACTATGTGCCAGGTACTCTTTCCATTTTCATTTTTTTTTTTTGTTGCATGTTTTTTTTTTGTTGTTTTTTGTGTGTGTCTGTGTGTGTGTGTGTGTGTGTGTGTGTGTGCGCGCGTGCGTGTGTGCGTGCGCGCGTGCGTGCGTGCGTGCGTGCGTGTGTGTGTGTGTGTGTGTGTGTGTGTGTGTGTGTGTGTTTATTCCCTTCGGCCAGGGTCTCTCACTGAAGCTGAGGCTAGGCTGGAAGCCAGCACGTCCCCATGAGCCTCCCTGTATCTGTCTCCCACAGCTCTGCTGTTACAGACATGAGCATATCCATGGCTTTGCTAGCCCCTTTTCCACAGGATCTGGATGGAAAGTAAGTACTCTTGCCTAGTGAGCCATATCCTCAGCCCCCATTCTTTTTTTATTTATTTAATTTTTTTCGTGTGTGTGTGTGTGTGTGTGTGTGTGTGTGTGTGTGCATATGCGTGTGCACAACCATGTGTGTGGAAGCCAGATGTCAACCTCTGGTATTGTTCTTCAGAATGCTGCCCACTTTGCTTTTCGAGACAAGGTCTCTCACTGGCCTGGAAATGGATAATCCTGTTGAACGGATGATCAGTGAGCCCCGGGGACCTTCCTGTATCTACTTCTCCAGCATTGGAATCACCACGCCCAGTTTTAAAAACATCTATCATGTTTTATTTATTTTGCATGGGGTTTTGTGTGTGCCACAGTACATGCTTGGAAGTCAGAGGACAGCTGGACAGAGCTGGTTCTCCACCTTCACCTGGTGGGTCCCAGAACTCTAGTACAGGCCATTGGAATTTTCGGCAAGGGCATTTACCAGCTCTGCCACCTCCCCAGCCCAAGACATTTCACAGAAATCTCCAGAGAGTAGGTCATTTCTTTATTTTCACATTGTAAAGAGTGGGTATATTTTGTCCCGCACGCTGGGGACCAGCAGTGGTTTTGGATTTTAGACTTCTTCTAACGTTTTGGATTGTTTTCACACACATAACAGGGCTATTGGGGATGGGAATCAAGTCTAAACCTGAAATTGGTGCATTCTCCACTGATGCTTTGCACACATAGCCTGAAGGTGATTTCATACAGTATTTTTAGTACACCTGGATTTTTATCAAGATATGTCACATGAAGTCAGGTGTGGAATTTTCCACTTGTGATATATCTTGGGGTGTTAAAAGTTTCAGATTTGACAGCATACTAGATTTTAAAGCTTCATATTAAGAGGCTGGGCAGCTATGTTAGCATGCATAAAGCCCTGGGTTTTACCCCATAAACTGGGCATGATGGCACATGGCTAAAATCCAGGCTCTTGGTGTGAAGGCAGGAAGATTAGAAGTTCAAAGTTATCCTCGATTTCAGAGTGAATTTGAGACAAGCCTGGTCTACATGAGACCCTATCTAAAAAAATAAAGAAAAGAAAGAAAGAAAGAGAGAAAGAAAGAAAGAAAGAAAGAAAGGAAGGAAGGAAGGAAGGAAGGAAGGAAGGAAGGAAGGAAGGAAGGAAGGAAGGAAAAAATTACTCTATATGGATACCCTTTTTTTCTTTTCTTTCTTTCTTTATTTTTTATTTTTTTTTAATTTTTTTTTTTAATCTTTGTTTGTGTGCCCTGGTTGAAGTCAGAGGACAACCTTGGGCGACAGTCCTCACCTTCCAGCCTTGTTTAAGACAGGGTTTCTTTGCTGTTTCTCCACTGCACTTAACAGGCCAGAGAGCCCACAGGCTTCTGGGGTCAGCCTGTCTCTCGGTTGCATCTCCTCAGAGGAGCACCGGGATTATAGACTCACGAGCTGCCCGGCCCAGCTTTACACGGACCTGGGGATTTCCATCTCAGGTCTTCATGTTTGTGCAGTGAGCACTTTCCTGGGGGGCATCTCACCTGCTCCCTGTATGGGACTCTGGTAAAAAGTGAAACCAGGCCAGGCAGTGGTGACACACGCCTTTAATCCCAGTATTTGGGAGGCAGAGGCAGGCTGATCTCTGTGAGTTCCAGGCCAGCCTGGGCTACAGAGCGAGATCCAGGACAGTCAGGACTGTTACACAGAGAAACCCTGTCTCCAAAAACAAAACAGAACAAAACAAAAAAAGTAACAAAAGGTAAGAAAAAGAAAAACTGACATGAAACACTAGCAACCTCCAAGTGGTTTGTATTGACAATGTCCGGTTGTGAAGGGGGAAGCTGAGGGATCCACATAGGACGGCCAGTCCCAAGATGAATTTGTGTCTCTGTTTTGCTCTGCTGCTGAAGTCTTTAGTACACTCAAGGTGTGATTTAGGGTGCTCAGCAGGTTTCAGCTGTTCTCGTGTGCTCCTGTGCAAACCTGTGAGCTCACTGCCTGGGAGAGCTGTCTTCTCCGCTGGGGCTGGAGAGATGCCTCTGTAGGTAAAATGTTTGTTTTGCAAACAACAGGACTTGGCTTGATCCTCAGAATCCCCATAAAAGGCGGAGTTTGGTGGCATGTGCTTATTAGCCCAAAGCTTAGGAGGCAGAGACAGTCAGATCTCTGAGGCTCACTTGCCAACCAGCCTGATTAACTTGGTAAGTGAGAAACTTTTCTCAAAAACACAGTAGCTGGCACCTGAGGAACAAGCCCCAAGGTTGACTTCTGGCTGCTCATGTATGCACACACACACACACACGTGTACCCAAATCACATACATACAAATACAACCTAAATTTACTATTGATGCTTATGTAAGAGATCAGTGGGGGGAATAAGTTGGGTAGAAATAATCTAATGTAAAGGTTTCTAATCAGGCCTATATTCTCCTCTGGAACACGATAACTCCAGCACAGTTGCGAATACATATAATTAAACTATTTTTTAAAACAAAGGTATAGCCAGGTGCTTAGAGGCTCTGGCTATGGAGTCTGGCTGACCAGAGGCTTCTTGCTTCAGCTACTTCTGAGCTGTGTGACATTGTGAGACACACTAAGCCTCTCACAGCCTCAGTTTCTCACCTGGAAGTCCATCTTATCAAGAGCTTTTATGAGAAGGGAAACCATGGAAGGCTGGGTATGTGAAAGGCACAGAAATAAAGGTTCTAGCATAGGAAAAAACTTGTGAGGAAATAAAAGCCACAAGTCCCAAGAATGTTTTGGAAAAAAATGCAATATTTTAATTCATTCTTGGAGAATTCATACACGTATACAATGGCTATCAGTTATATTCACACCCACTTCCCCTTCAACTCCTCCTATAGCCTGCCCATGTCTCCCTCCCAACATCGTGGCTTTTTAAATCTGTTTATAACCCACTGTGTCCCATTTATGCTTCCCATATATGAATGGGGGTGGGGCCACCCACTGGAGTGTGGGCAACCTACCAAGGACGACTCTCTCTCCTTCATGCCATAATCTGTCACTGGCTCTCAGCTAGGGATGGGGGCTCCTGAACCCCTCCCCCATCCGTGCTGGACCATTGACTGGCTTGATCTTGTGCAGACAGCCATAGCTGCTGCATGGAAGATACTGTTCCACCCTAACCCTTCCAACCTCTGACTCTTACAGTCTTTCTGCCCAGTCTTCCACAGTGGTCCCTGAGCCTTGGGCGGAAAGAGTGTGATATGGATATCCTATTTCCAACCAAACACTCTACTGGTTCTTGTTCCCTGCACTTTGATCGGCAGTGAATCCCAGAATGGGTTTTAATTATTTAATTACTGTATGACGGGCTGAAAGTATCTCTGAAAAAAAAAACTCTATATCATTTTACTTTGGGACAAAGAGTAAGAATGCTTTACATTCTAGGAAATCTTTGAGAATATATTGCCTACTCCATTAGAAATAGTTCTGTTGGGACCTGAAAAGACAGGAGAAGAAAGAGGAGATTGAAGGTTTCAGACCTCAGGGTACATGAGATTGGTCTCACTGTTTTAAGATGGCTACACTCACTCTGCACACCCAATGAGCCACGTAGGACCACGGGGTGGGAAGGTCTTGGCTGGCTTCAGACTGAGTATGGTCTTGGTCAAGGGTACACTTATGACTGAACCTTCCAGATAATCACAGATATAATTTTTTTTTTGAGAAAAGGTAGTGTGGAAACTGTTAGATTTGGGAGAGGGAGATGAGGGTTTTGGAAAGAGAGGTACTGAGTTTAATTGTCCTTCAGAGAAGACATTTATTAACCCCTACAGGCAGGCGGCACAACATGATGGGATCTGCAGGGAGAAGCTTCAGTTTCACTGGACAAAGCAAGCTTTCTACTCTTGTTTCTGAGGGAAGAGGGTGGTCTTTTATCAAGAGGAAGCAGGCTTAGTATGCAACGTGTGCTGTGTGACCAAGACAGAGGAGCAGGACATACATGTCTTGGGTAATATGGAAGGGTTCACACTTTTTCTATTGTGAAGAAGTATAGGGGTAGAAGAATGGATCTTCATCATTGTATGACCCATGCAATGTAACAACAGTCAGGTTGCCTCCAACCTCTGGATGACAGGGGATTATGTACATTTCCACATTGCTCAGAGTCCTCTCTGCTTAGAGTCTAGTTACATAGAGAACCTGGGTTCCTTACCAGAAACCCTTCCTGACAAAGCTACTCTTTGTGTGTGTGTGTGTGTGTGTGTGTGTGTGTGTATACACATATGTCATGAGTGTGCAGGTTCCTATGGAGGCAAAAAAGGGTAATTACAGGTGGTTGTGAGCCTCCTGAAGTGGGTGCTTTAAAGGAAACTTGGATCTTCTGGAAAAGCAGCAAGTGCTTTTAACTACTGAGCCATCTGTCCAGCCCTACAAGGCTACTCTGAACTCATATGTGCCCATGATTAGAGACACTGGACTCAGGTCTGCAAACAGATAAGGAAATATTAACAGGGTAGCATTGTGCATTATCTAGGAAGGAGATTTGGAAGGCTGGGCCTGAGTGAGGCACAAAGGTTGAACTTCAGAGTTACATGGCCACAGAATTGATCATCTGTCAGCATGAGCTCCAGGCATGGCTTCTCTGCCTTAAATAACCTGGTCAGACCATAACAGTTTTGTTTAGCCTTTGGAAACACCCAGGATCCAACTGGGGTCTTGTTGAATTCTATGTCTCGGGAGTGCATGAATGTTGGGGACAGTCGAGAGACCGTGCCATGCTGTCAGGAGCTGGTGCAGATGGGAGCTTGTCCACATGTAGCTTATACTGGTGACAGTATTCCTGAAGTTAACAGCTGTAACAGACACCCTTGGGCTGGCTCATTCTATTGTCCATGTCTTAACTGAGCTTCCAGGAAAGATTGGCATTCTTCTCTGTTTGGTATGTTCGAGATGGAAGGGTAGATAGATGGAGGGGCTTGTAGATGGAGGGAAAATGGATAGTGGTGTGTTTACCTTTTCCTGAAGTATTCACCCAAAGTGGGGCAAACAACAATCCCACCAAAGGCTAGCTTAATGAACTAGTAAGTTTCCTGGGCTTTCTTATACAGCATGGATGAGGGATTGCCTACAGGAACCTGAGTGGCCCCCAAATAGCTGTATCATTACAAAGTCTTACCATGCCATGGATGATGACCTGCGTTGTGAAATCTCCACACCCCCCTTCAGTTAGCCTTTCAGTTCCTGTATATTTCAGCACCTCTCAAGATCATTTGCAGATAGTATGGGGGTCTGGACTCCAAGGTGAGACCCCCGTGACCCTCCATTCCCTGCTTCTACTAGGGAGGGTTGTCAGCTTTATTACAATGACCACGGACTTAGCTATCACGATTGCTCTGTTCAGTTAGTTGTTATGGCTACCAGGCTAACATGGTCTCTACTCAAAATGGCAGAGGGGTGATCATGTGATGCCTGGAGGAAAAGGTTGCAATGGCAAGAAAGAAGGAGGATAGAAAAGAAGAAATGATTGACAGGAATGGAAGTCGATGGTAGGGATGGATGTGTCCTGGGCAGCTCTGGGTTTCAAGGAGTGGTGATGAGACAGACCTAGGGAGAAACAGGGACCAAGGGGAAACTCAGAAAAAGAGCAAAAGTCAAACAAACAAAACCCTTCATGACCACAGTCCACGATAACACAGAAAAAACCCTCAAAGCCAGCTTTGCCACTAGGATGAAAAGGCTCCAAGAAGGCAGTTTTAACAGAATTAAAGGGAACATTTCTTTTGATTCTATTAAATTATCAGATGGAACATGAGGTGGTTATGGGTTGGAATTATGACTAGGGCTAATGGGGGGCATTTACGCGGGCTTGGCTTAGCAGGAAATTGGTCATTAGAACACTGTTCAGTGAAGAGGCGCGGCTCCTGAGACAGTCAGAGACCCTGGTTATTGAGAATGGCCTGGCAGACAGGTGGGGAAAGTGACTCCTCTGCTGGTCAGTGTTTGACCTGAAGATCTCTCAGCTTTGCTCCCCAGGCTGCATGTTTCTAGAACCAAAGAGAGCAGAGCTGAATCCTGGTGTGGTGGCTGGCGTCCATTGTAGATTCTTATAGGTGGCTGAAGTACGGTACGACGCACATTTACGGAGTGAAGTTGGGGAGGCGAGAAGGGAAGAAGAAAGGAACAGACAAGGTACTAACTCTGGGACCTGTGCCCGAGTTTATGTTGTCTCACGTCACCCTTGCAATGACCCTGTGAGGCGGGTACAACCGGCTTCCATCTTACAGGAAAAGCAGCCGAGGCTCAGAGAGGCTAAGTGACCTGTCTAGGATAGCCCAGATAGGGCCAACGCCTAAGCTTTGTTTTCTTGGTTTTTCAAGACAGGGTTTCTCTGTGCAGTTTTAGTGCCTGTCCTGGATCTCGCTCTGTAGACCAGGCTGGCCTCGAACTCACAGAGCTCCACCTGGCTCTGCCTCCTGAGTGCTGGGATTAAAGGCGTGCGCCGTTGCTGCCCGGCTCAAAACCTAAGCTTTTAAAGATCTACCCCACCTCGTACATCTCCTGCGAGCCTTGGACTGGCCTTTTCCAGGGCTCCACTATCTGTTAAACACAGCTCTGATGTGGAGAGTAAGATGGCTCAGCTGGTAAAATAACCGCTGTGCAGACATGAGGGCCCGAGTGTGTATCCCCAGTACCCATGTAAAAGCCAAGTGCAGAGATGCATATCAGCAACCCTACCCCTGGGTGGGTGGAGACAAGTGCATCCCTGGAGCTCACTGCCTATTGGGCCTAGTTGAATTGATGGGCTACACACACACACACACACACACACAGAGTATCCAAACAGCAGTCTCCCGAAAAGCCATTTGCCGTTTGCTTCTGACCATGTTCCCAGGGGGCGAGTGGGCTCCCCAGTTCCTTCCCTGGAAATGAAGCTCATTGTCACCAGGCTTCACTCTCTATGGCTGCAGCTCAGATTCCCAGAACACCCAGTCTGCAGGCCAGCCCTCCAGCAAGGAGTGGGTTAAAACCAACATTTGCAGATGAAGAGGTAAACATATTTACATTCCTCTCTCCACACCTTCTGCATATGTCATGCCGTGAATAGCTTCAGAGGTCTGTTTGTACTATCTCTCTAGAATTTTTACAGTCTGCAGGACACAAAATCTCTATAAAGTGACTTATTGAAATAGAAGCAGATTGGTAAAACCGTTTCCCTCTTATGAACTGTGAAGAATGATCCTCTAAATGAAATCAGGAAGGAACTGGACAGAATCTTGTTTAATGGTCTGACAAAATGAATCACAACGATTCCAGACATCCATCACTGCTAAAAGGGGACCACAAATGATCTGTGAACCACTATATATTGATTACCCGTGTGGTACAAGTGTCGGATTTAATGTTCACACACCATAGAGAGGCGGCAGGGACAGATGGTGCCTTAACTCTTCTTTGATAGATTTTAATGGTGAAATATTGATTTCTATCTGGCCAAGGCCTGCTGTTAGGGGCCAAAGTCATTTGTTGGGTATTGCCGGACACCCAGTTGGCCCGGCGTAATCAATCATTTTTGGCAAGGCAGGTGAAAATCCAGAGAGAAGCACCTTGGAACCCAAACGGAAGCGTGATGTGTCTGAATCCAGCCACCTAGAGGCAGAGTGAGGGGGGAGAGTGCGAGAGAGGACTCTCGGAGACGGTGCCTGTAAGGAATTATTAATGATAAGACATGTTTACTGAGGAGAGGCGCAGCGAATCAGAGCTGACATGACATAGTCCGGGAGCTTCGCAGAGAAAATGAGCCTCTTGCTAAGAGGGACTATATTTTATTTAAACACCCTTCTAAGGCTGGGAACTCAGGTAATCTGTTGTGTTACAACTCACTGGTTGTTCTTGCCATCCAGAGAGATAACACTGAGGCACTAATAGGAACACATCAATCACAATCAGCCTGCAATTCCAGCGGTGTCTCGTCCTCCCAGCTCCTCTTTTAAGCTCCTTAATAATGGTGATAACATAGTTGGGGGCTGCAGAGAGGCCTCTCCCCACCGAGGTCAGATTCCTAAAGTGAAGAGCTTGCCAAATCGGCATCAGGGGAAACAGCTCTGTGCTGGGGATGGTAAGGAACAGCTGGGAGGGTGGGACTCCAGCAGGAGAACTGTCGGCAGTCCCCTGCTCCCAGGGTTCTGTGACGTCATTCCTGCTGCCTTCCTTAGAAAGGGGCGTAAGTGTGTGCACCTATGTGTAATTATCAAGTACCAAGACTCATTTTTCTTGGGTAGCACGTAACATGGTCTTAAAGGCAGCTTCCAAATGGAACCCTCTATAGTTTGTAGTGACGGAGTTGAGTGGTGGCTTCCCAGGAAGACTGATGGGGAGGAGGTGACCACTTAGAGGTAGGTATGGGGAGGCGACACACCTCACGTCCATAGCTCCTAATGATTCTTAACCTGGAGCCGCAAGGTTAAGCATCTATTTTCCTGTTTGACCTCTCTCCCTGCAGGCTGTGAGGTAGTTGAGGGCTGTGTCTGACTCACTATCATATCCCCTGTACCCCAGCTACAGTCTAGGGACTCCCAGAGTGTCCGTGTATGGATACATCTGATGTGTAAGGGAAGGGAAGTGTTTGCATTGGGAAATAGTTGGTCATGGTCTGGGGAGCTGGCTCAGGTGGTAAGGGGCTTGCTGTTCAAGCATGAAAACCTCAGTTCAGATCCTCAGAATTCAAATAAAAACTCAGGCGTTGTGTGTGTCTGGAACCATGGTACTGTGTTGGGGAAAAGACAGGCAGGGAGGTTTCTGGCCAGCCAGCCCAGTTGAATCGGTGAGCCCCAGGTTCAGTGAGAAACTTTGTCTCAAAAAATAGATAGATGGTAATCAAAGAAGACACCCAACGCTCACCTCTGGCTATGGACTCCTCCTCCTACAAAACACACACACACACACACACACACACACACACACACACACACACACACACAGAGAGTTTATCGTACCTTGATTGTTTGGACTATTCACATAGGTTTATGTGTGTCATGTGCACATGGAAATACATACATCCAGAAAGAAATACACTAGTGCTATTTTTTTTTAAACTTATGTAGTACTCTTTCTTTTCTCTCTGTGATTTATATTTTGTATAAGGCAGCACAGTGTGAAGAAAGCCTAAATTCTAGAGGCAGACTACTTGCATGAGGATTCTGCTGACTCTGCCAGTAATTACAGGCGTCTTTGGTAAGTTGCTGTGACTCTGTGTCTTGACCAGCTCATCTGCAAATAGGGGCAAGCTGGTGTTCCGAGGGTTAGATGAGAAAGTCAGTAGGAGTCTTGCTTGTGTGACTATGAAAGTTCTATGTCCTAGAGTTCTGCTGAAATTATATAGCTTGCAAGTGTCCTCATTAGAATTAACTGTCAACTTGACACAGCCTGAGAGTCACCTGAGAAGGGAGTCTCAGTTGTGAGATGACGCCATCATGTTGGCCCGTGGGCATGTTTGTAGAAGAGTGTCTTGATTATTAGCCGGTGTAGGAGGACCCAGCCTATTGTGGGTGGTACCATTCCTCACGAAGGTAGTCCTATAACATATAAGGAGGTTAGCTAAACATGGGTCTGAGCAAACCAGCAAGCATCCTGCCTCATGGTTTCTGTTTCAAGTTTCTGCTTGAGGTCCTGCCCTGACTTTCCTAACAATTAACTGTGACCTGGAAGTGCTAGCCAAATAAACCCTTTCCTCAAGGAAGTTGCTTGGTGTGGTGCTTCTTACAGCAGCAGAAGGAAACTCTCCTGGCATGACTTTGCAGTAAAACCTTGACCTACATGAATACACGTTAGTGGAAACCCTTTATGGAGTTGGCATTAGGAATCCCGGCAAACATTTGCAATCCTCTCTGGGACATGGCAAGCCGACACTTAATCAGTACACTTGTTTTTGCTTTGGCTTGGTGTAGTCGAAGGTCTCCTGTTTCATCATAACCTGTGCACACTCTCCATGTGATTCCATATCGGAGCCTCGCTGGGGGCGGGGGTCTGCCGGGGCCTGGGTGTTTATCTCTCAAAGTCTGTGCACAGAGATACGCACCAGGGACTCGAGTGCTTGAGGGTGCTGACAGACAAAGACACTGTGGAGCAGGACGAGCTCTGCTTTGTGGTCCACCCAGCTGTGCCCCTTTCCCCCAGATGTGAGCAGTGCTGGCGGCAGATTCCGTTTAGATTATCTTGCTTACCTAATGATTTTTGCTTCACTGCCTTGCTCGATTGTGTTCACCAGGACGGCAGGCTATTAAAATGTCAAGGCACATTGAATTGTTGTTATCCAGGAGAGAGACCTTTCCAATCAGCCCAAGCTCTGGAGGTTGCATAAACTCCGAGAAGGTGATCAGAGAGACCATTCTGACTTTGTACATAGATGGGGTTGAGCAGGAAGGTTGGGGGGGGCGGGAGACACAAATGCAGTAGCTGGGATTTACAGCAGCTTGATTGTGCTAATTAAATATTAAAATGTCATCTTTTCCAACAGGTATTGGTGGCTCCTCTTCTTCAGGATTTAAGGGGTACCTGCAAGAAGAGTTAGAGAAGGGCAAGGGGAAGGCGACTCCCAGGTTCTGGATGGGGTGGGTACCAGGGCAATATTATTAGGCACCAGGAATTACAGCCCTGCTTAGCATCCCTGCTTAGCACCTGCCCCCACTCCTGGTACTGCATCCTCTGCATTGCCGGTGACCGCTGCCAGGTCAGGGGTAAAGGATACTTAACCAAGTCTTTTTTCCAGGGTGTTTCCAGGGAGCAACTCTGGCTCAGCCCTACCTGTACCCGCTGGACCAATCTGGACACATTCTTTTTCAGTTGGGCCTTATTTTCCAAGGTTTTCTTTTTCCCCCCTTTTTTGGGGGATCCAGGGAGAGCAGGGGACAAAGTATATTCTTGTAAATTCTCCAGTGATCAAAGCTGAAGGCTGCAACCGGAAACAGACTTTTCCTTCTTGTATTTCTGTCATTTCACAACTATTTGGCTGTCCATGGCCACTGTTTCAGTTTTATTTCACAGGGACACCACCTCCCCCCTCCAACACCTCAACACCCAGCTCACGTATGACCATACGGGGTGGGGCACTCCAGCATCCCTGCTCTGTCCTCCATGGGTACACAAGTCTCATCAGCCCAAGCTCATCTCCTCCCTACCCCCATCGTGCATTCTCTGCCAAAGGCCTGGCTCACCCTGGAGAATGGCACCCGTGTGGCTCTTTGAGCACCAGGCTTTGCTGCCTTGTCCTTGCTGTCCATCTTCCAGCTTAAAGCAGGTCCCAGACACAAACGACAAAACTCACTGACTCCCACAATCAAAATCTCTGCACTCTGTTAAAGATGCACTGTATTTCAATAAAAACCTATTAAAAAGTATGTAGAGATTTTTGGTTGTGAGCCTAGCCTTTAACCGTGCCTAAGCTGGCTTTCTGGATCCCATTACCTATGGTTGGACACCTTGCTCACCCCTGATGAAGCAGGGAGGCGCTTGGTCCTGCCTCAATTGAATGTACTAGGCTTGGCTGTCCCCCCACGGGAGAACTTACCATGTTGGAGAAGGGGGGGGAGGGGGGGTGGGAGGAGGGGGAGGAAGGATGAGAGGGGAATCTGTGGTTGGTATGTAAAATGAATAAAACGTTTTTTTAAAAAGTATGTAGAAATTTAAGTAAATTCTCTAAAGTTATCTGTAAACTACTGATTTTATTGTTCCCTAATACAGAAAAACAAACCAACGAAGAAACTAAAGAAAAAAGCCTGTTCCATGCTTGCTTTGGCCCAGCTCAGGAGGCTGGACTCAGTACTGGCTAGAACTTCTGAGCCTTGGAGTCTGCGTCTGGACAGTGGTTGAGTGTGACATGTGTGCTCTCAAGTGTTTCTGGATCCCAGAAACTTGTCTGGATCCATTTCCCCATGTGTTAATCCGCAGACTTCTATCCCAACCTCTAGCACAGTGGTTCTCAACCTTCCTAATGCTGCGACCCTTTAATATATGTCCTCACGTTGTGGTGACTTCCTATCATAAAATTATTTCATTGCTACTTCATAACTGTACTTTTGCTACTGTTATGAATCACAATGTAAATATCTGTGTTTTCCAGTGGTCTTAGGTAACCCCTGTAAAAAGTCATTCAATGCCCCCAAAGGGTATGACCCACAGGTTGAGAACCACTGCCAGGATCCTGGGCCCCTCTGGGAACGCTTCAGAGCAGCAATGCCTGTTCTGCCTCTGTCCTCTCCTCTAAGCACCTCTCTCCCTCTCTTCCTTCCTCTTTCCTCCTTTCTTTCCTTCCCTTCTCCCTCTCTCTCCCTTCTACTTCCTCCCGTACCATTTCTCTTCCTCTCCATTTCTCTCCCTTGATCCTCTTCCTCTCTCCAGACCCAGTAGACTCTATCTATTCCTGTAACTCAGTAAATATAGATGCTCAATGGATTTCAAATTTCAATGGGCAGATGATGGAAGGACTAAATCCTGCCCCAGCCTGGGGAGCAGCGTGTGATTTCTTACATGCTATTTCTTGGGCTAAAGTAGGAGCTCATTGTGATGGAAGATGTTTCTCCCTTCTCAGATTCCTGTGTGGGATATATTCCCACGATCCCATGAGTCCTCACTGTCATCCTGTGTGGTGGCTTTGGCCCAGTGCCAGCCTTCCATTATAGCTCTTCAAGTACAAGGTCAAAAGCTAAGCCCTTTGTTGTGTTGGAGCTCAGGCCAGACCTGACCTTGGGCCCCTGCAGTTCTGGTAGTTGACTGTCCAAATGGCACATCCTTGTGTGAGTCCATGTCTCCTGTGCATGCCATGTGCCTCCCAACCAAAGTCTTAGGAAAATGTCAAAACAGAATAGGGTTGTGTTTGGTTTCCACTTACTCTTCTAGACTCATCTTTGACCCTGCTGAAGAGACAGTCTGAAGGCTGAGGAGATGGCAAAACCCACAAAGAACTTTCTATGCAAGGTTAGGGACCTGAATTTGGGCACCCAGAACCTAAGTAAATAGCCAAATGTGGGGGTACCTGTAACACCAGCACTGAGGTCAGTGGCAGGAGGACCCCTGGGGCTCACTGGCTTAGCCTACTTGGTAAGCTCCAGGCCAGCGATGGACTTTGTTTAAAAAACGAGAGGGGGAGTGGAGCCTGAGAACGATACCAGGGTTGTTCTGCTTCCTCCCAAGCTCCCATGTGTGAGCACACACAAGGGCAGATTGATTTAATGGATATTAAGATATGGTTTCCTTTTTTAGCTTTCCCTTAACCCCCACCCTGCCCCTGTGAAGCAAGGCAGGCCCAGTTCTGTCTTAATTGGATTTCCTGACAATCACCAGCAAAGTGGATCTGAGTACGCTTGGCCCATCACCTGGCTTGCTTCAGTCCCGTGATTAGATTTGTCTAATTAACCTGACTAGGAGGATCCCAGCACCCAGGCTGTGAAGGACAGGCAGTCTTCCCGGTGTTCTGGACATCGTGCTGGAAACAGCCTTGATTCCACAACAGCCACTTAACCTCCTCCAGAGCAGGTGCTGGGCATTTGTTGAGTTTGGGTGAGGCTGGAGCAGGATGCAGAGGGGGAATCAAAAGGATGGATTGGCTAGCAATGAAAGGCAGCCTGCCTCTCCCGCGGTGCACCAGTGACAGTCTGGGCTACTTTGTAAATCAGCCGAGTCATTTGGGTTTCCTCTCACTGAGATCCACAGTTTTTGTGCATGTGTGTACATGCGTGTGAATGTTCACTCATGTGGGTGTGCATATCTGTATGCAAGTGCATGCCTGTGCCTGTGCTAGTGGAGAGCACAAGACAACTCCAAGTGTCTTTCCTCAGGTGCCACCCACAGTGGTTTGTTGTTGTTCTTCGTTGTTGTTATTAGTATTTGTGGCAGGTTCTCTGACAAGCCTGGAGCTTGGCGAGTAGGCCAGGCTGGCCAGCCAGCTAGCTCGAGGCTTCTTTCTGTCTCTGCCTCCCTGGTAAGAGGGTTACAAGTGTACAGCATCATGCTTGGCTTTTTGTCCCTTTTAACATGAGTTGTGGGGGATTGAACTCAGGTCCCGAAGCTTGCAAGGCAAGCACTTTACCAGCTGTCTCCCGGGGCCCCGGTTTCTAATCTTCAAAATGAGAATAATAAAGATCACCCTCTAGGGCGGCTGCAAGAGCTCAGTGGGAGCAGATCCACAATGTGGTGTTCTCAATACCTGGCCCTGAAGACACCTGCCCTAGTTAGCTTTGACTGTCAACTCGACACAGCCTGGAGTCATCTAAGAAGGGAATCGCAGTCAAGATAGACTGGCTGTGGGCATGTCTGTGGGGGACCGTCTTGACTGTTGGTGTCGCAAGGCCCAGATCACTGTGGACAGTGCCATTCTCTGAGCAGGAACTCCTGGGCCATATAAGTGCTGGGTAAGCATGCGCCCGTGAGCAGCCTTTTCCCGTGGTTTCTGCTTGAGGTTCCTGCATGAATTCCTGTTCCGACATCTGTCCAATGATAGATTGTGACATGTAAACGGAAACAAACCCTTTCCTCCCCCAAGGTGCGTCTGATAAGAGTGTTTTATCACGGCAACTGGGGCAAGAGCAGAACAGCCCCCAGCCAGCATGCATCTCTGATGTGGGCACACACTGGCTCACGCCCACGTGCACACGCATGCACATGCTCCAAAGCTTCCTCATGCCGGCTGGCCTCCTTCTCACCCTTTCATGGCTGCTTCCTTGTCTGGATGCTTTAGTTTCTTTTCTCCCCGTGGACTGTCTTCCCTCTTGCTCCCACACCTGCGCTTTCCTCTGTTCGTGTGGCGCTTTTCCCCTCTGGGCGCTAAGGATAGGGACTCTGTCCCCAAAGAGCAGGTGTCCCTGACTCTCTTCAGGAGCACTTGTCCGGCAAGCTGTGCGCGTCAGTTACTTTCCCCATCGCTCCGACCACATACACGACAAGAAGCATCTTACGGGCGGAACGGTTTATTTGGATGCACAGTTGGAGGGTTCAGACTGTCATGCTGAGGAAGGCCGCCTCACACTTTCTCCTGTGCCTTCTGCACCATGATGGACTGTGCCCTCTAAAACTGTGAGCCAAAGTAAGCACCCCCTCCCTTAAGTTGTTTCTTCTCGGGCATCTGGTCCTAGTGATGAGAAACGTGAATAATCCAGGCTCCTATGCCCCTTTATTTAAGAGAGGACCCTCCTTTCTTCAACCAGGGGTCTGACTTGTGCATTGTACCCTCAGATGGGCATCGGCTCTCCTTCATCTCCTTGGCTTGGGCCCCGGGTTGGACACTCTGCGAGCAACATCAGTGGCAGTGTAGAAGGAGCTAAGACTGCAGACGTGGGCTTTAGTTCAAGCCACGCATCCATTGCAGGACACTGCACTTCTGAGGAACTGCCGGCACACTGTCCTGCAGCTCCTTTCATGGAAATCCCATCGATGAGGTCTGGGAAGCCACCACCCAAGGCAACCATGAGCCATGGCACTGTGTGATGGAGGTCATCACCCCATCACAGCGGGGTGGAAGAGCACTTTTCCCTCCACATACCCTGAAGCTCTCCAGTCCGTCAGGGATCTTTCTGTTAACATTTCCCTAGAAATTATGTTAGTCTAGAAAATGCTTGTTGTACAAACATGAGGACCTGAGTTTGACTCCTAACACCCACATGAAATGGTTGTGCCTGCTTGTAATGACAGCTCTGGGGGGACAGAGGAGGGAGCACCCCTGAGACTCATTAGCCAAGTAGCCTAGCTACATCACTAAGTTCAGATTAAAGTCAAAACCCCATCTCAAATACAAGGTGGATGGCTACCAAGGAATGATATCAAAAGTTGTCCTCTGACCTTCACACTCAAGTGCATTTGAACATATATGTATGCCTATATGGATACACATACTCACAAAATAAAATATAATTACAAAAATGACAGTCATCTGTATAGCTTATTTCCCTCAATGTCCACAACATGTTAGGAGCTGTGTCCCCAGGCAGTCTGCCTGAAGTCAGCAGTTCCCCTATTTCACAGACTCAGGAGAAAAGTGGGAGAGATGGAGGACTCTCCCCACATTCTGTGGTCTCCTGGAACAAAGCTTGAACTCTGGAATCCCCAGGAAAAGATTCTGCTGAGAATCTCCCAGGCCTCTCGGAAGCTAGGTTAAAGAGGGGCATGTCTGAGCTTGGTGATTAAGACTGGTTGGAAGCCGGGTGGTGGTGGCGCATGCCTTTAATCCCAGCACTTGGGAGGCAGAGCCAGGCAGATCTTTGTGAGTTCAAGGCCAGCCTGGTCTACAGAGCGAGATCCAGGACAGGCACCAAAACTACACAGAGAAACCCTGTCTCTAAACAACAACAACAACAACAACACAAAGACTGGTTGGAAGGATCTAGAAACACTTGGGAGACAAACACGTTGGGTATGTCTGTGATGAAGTTCATAGACTAGGTAAAGTGAGGTGGGT
>CABHPP010148274.1:20296-57325 GCA_902168425.1 Peromyscus attwateri | reverse complement strand
TTGAAAGCAAGCAAGCTCCTGTGGACGCCCCTCCTGAGGGCACTAACCCTGTTCTTACTATCCTCTCAGAAGCCCCATGTTTTGACACTATTGCTTTGGAGATTGTGCTCCAGCTTATGAATCTGAGGGAACATAAACATTCTGGCCTCAGCATCCTCACAAGAATGACAAAAGAAGCCCCCTCTTCTTTGTTGATATGAGAATAACATTTACAAATGAAGAAATTGTGGTTCAGGTAAGAAAATCACTCTCCCAAAGCATCAGGAGCCAATGGTCTGCAGAACCAAAGATAATATCATATTTTCCAAGGGGGTGTTCTTTCAACCATATCCTGATCTTCTGACCCACTTGATGGGACCCAAGACAAAATACAGAGATTAGTTTGCTGTCTGAGGGAACCTAGCTATGGCAGAAGAGCAATTGAAGTGAGAAACACTAACCAGGCTTTGGGTGTGCCGCAGCATCATTATGGTAGAATAAGATCCTGGAAAGGGGAGCCACATATGGGCCTTATGTCCTCTAAGCAAGGCAAGTCCATAAACTAATGCAAGGGCTACAGACCAGTCAGCAAGATATAAGTCCCTTTGCTGCAGCAGCATCTTCTCCTAGAAGGAAGAGTTTTCCGTTAAACTCACAACCCTTCCTCCTAACTCAAGCCCCAGTCTTCACAATGGGACCAGTTTCAGAAATTTCCCATCCCTCTCTTCTGTCCATCTGTTGAAAAGACCTGAGAAAGTATAAGAAGACATGTTTTTAAAAAAACAAAGAGAAACCTGCTAATTCTACAAGGTTGCCAAGGGCTCCATGTGCCCTGTACCACATCAGACCCCAATAGATCACTAACTAAAGAGTAGGTGGCAGACAAAAGATCCTATGTTTGCATTAAAACCAAGAGTCATAACAATATCTTGTTGACATCAGGGTGGCCCATGACCAAGTAGGCTTTAAAAGCAATGGGACTCCATACAAGTTTATCAATGAGTACACTCACAATTCCATACCCTTTACCAATGAGTATACTCACAATGCTTGTGACACATTCTGGGCTCTCCAAACAGGTCATCAGGGCTCACAAAATGAATTAGAGGTGACCTCAAAGACTTTATGTGAATCATCTCCAGTCCCCATGGCCCTCAACTAAATGATTCAGAGATGCCTTAAAGGCAGATGTCACAGAATCACATTATATAACTTTGGTGGCCCCATTCCCATCTCAGTCTATGTTAACAGCACCCCCTGAAGTTGTGCTCCATACACCCCACATGACCAACCACTTCCAGTCACAGTCTTACCTTGTTCTCTTCTTTGTAAGAATTCATACTTCATCCAGATGAATGCAAGTTACTCTTGATAGACAGGAACCCGCTGACTAGAAGAACTTCAAATGTCAGCCTTAAATAAAATTAGGCATCAGCACAAAGAGTTTCCCATTCCATTCCCTCTAATGCTTGGTAACTCCTGAGATGCATCATGCTGAAACTGAGCTATTGGCTGGCAAATCTGTTTCCCTCTCCAGACTGTAAAAGCCTCAAGACCAGAGATACTATCTTACTCTGGTATTTGGTACAGAGGCTGATACATAGTTGGTGCTCAATACCTTTGCTGACAGATGGAGGAAAGAGTGGATGCACTCCTCTATGGATTTATGAAGTCCTTTCTCCACAGCAAATACACTTCTAGACCCTGTGGTTATAGCCACCAGTAAGAAAAGCCAACAAACCCATCCCATCCTTGCAGAGCTTATATTGTAGAAACTAGAAAGGGAACATATGAGTGAAAACACTGAAGGTTGTAGAAGCAGTGGTGTGAGGTGTAGGGTCATGGTTGTCACTGATGGATTGCTAACCACATGCCAAGATCTATATCCCCAAAATCTAGGAAACAGTATGCTATGTAAGTTAAGAACATGGCTGTACAATTATACTGCTCAAGTCATATCTAACTCTGCCCTTGCTGACTAAGACCTTGGGCAACTTACTCTCTGCCTCTTAGTTTCCTCAGCTGACAAACGGTTATTTGTGTAGTTGGAAGGGCCAGGTGATACAATTCTTACAGAGACCACAGACCCATTCTCCATATCCACTTAGTACCCACAGGCAAATAGCTACTACCACCCCCATTTAACATGCACATCCGCCCTCTGAGAGGTAGGTGTCACCTGCTTGGAGAAGTAAAAGAAGTTAGCTAAGCTTACACAGATAGGAACAGACAAGGCCGGATTGACCCAAACCCTGCTCGATTCCAAGGTCTATGCTTTCAACTACTATGACTTGTGCAAGGACCAGCATCACAGAGAGTCTGGAGAGTCTAATCCTCCTCCTAAGTATCTCTCCAATAGGCAACCACAGCATCTGTTAGCCCTTCAAGATACAGCATCTTACTCCACGTACTTTCTATACAGAACCTGATGGATGAATCGGCACATGACCAAGAACAAAGTGCCACTAGGGGGTGGAATTCTGGGACTACTAATATTGTTCTATGCTTTGTTTTATTCTGTGGTTCAGACTGGTCCAGACCTCATCATTTGTGAAGATCAGCCACCAGCAGAGGGCTGAGGGTTCTAGGGAAGCAAATGATTACAATAGGAAAATGACCATAAGGGTTCTGCAGGTTGGGGGACAGCACATGTTTGTACAGCCTGGAGCAGAAGGAAAAGGAGGTATATACAGTGTAGACGTCGTGAAACTAGGACATAGACATGTACAGACTCAGGACAGTTGTGGCCTTCTAAGAGCTTCTCTTGTGGGGTTCCTGAGATTGATTCCTGAGAAGAAGGGCAAAGTGAACTTAACTGTGCTATATGCACAGACCACTCTGCACTCCCTTTTCTGGTGGCCAAAGAGAAACTGACATAGAGAAGGAGATGGTGGGGTGGCTCAACCTCAAACCCCATCATAGAGAGGACATGACTGACCCTGAGCCCAGAAGAAAGATGATTTGGAGATAAGCAATGATTTCACCCCAGCCAAGGGGTATTAAAAGACACACAGCAAGGAGAGCTAAAAGGAAGCAAGAAGGGGGATGGGAAACCCTCTACCACCTCAGACTTGAAGAAGAGACCCACTGAAGGCGTCCCCTATTCCTGTGGATATCCTTACCATGCAGTTTTCCAAGGTCTTTTCCAAGATTTAGACTGAAAACTCTACCCATAAATTAGCTCATCTCACCACCACCACCAAAGGGGGCTCTCTCTATTCTCAGCTACCCAGCCATATCAAAAATACCAATCAGTGTATTTCCCACAGACCAGGAAATGAACATGTTCTAGGCTGAAAAGGGAGTGTAGGATTGCTGAGGGAAAGAGGAAAAGCAAAATGCCCAAAGTCTACTGCTCAGTCTTATGAAACTGAAGTTTTAACATCTGATCTCTGAAGTCTCTGAGATCCCTCTTCGGCCCTGTTCCTCCCAGGGGATTCAGAACTAAGAGGGAAAGGTCCACAAAGCAGCTTCAAGGTTTAAGGTTGTATACCAATCTTGCCACCAAGTAAAACTTCATCCTAATGTTGATTATTATTACTGTTCAACTTATCAGCAATGCTAAAAGCCTCGGTTCTATGGTCATCCTGGAACAGCCACTCAATAACGGTTGGTGATATCATGACTGTGTAGTTGTGGGAGGAAGTAGGCGGTGGATGGGTGGATGATGGATGAAGAGGCAGATGGATAGATAAATGGGTGGATAGGAGGATGGATGGCAAATCTCTATATTACATAGGAAAACAAACTCTTTGTTTTCAGAGGATAGCATTTCAAAAGAGGCCATTAGGAGTTGGTATTTAGCATCGAGAATACTTTTGAAGTGACTATTAACCCAAACCTGCCAACTCCATATAGGGATTCATTTCTCATCAAATCACATTTTCTAGCCATTCTTTCTCTCTACACCATTTCCCTCAGATACCTACTTTTCCCTCACAGCAAAGAGTACAGACAAGAAGATAACTTCAGCATTTCCTCCCCAGTGCTGACCTCTGCCCTGACCTCTTGTGTTCTCTGTAGCTATCTGTCCTATGTGTTCATCTGGAGTCAAATATGACTTTAATCTCAACATGCCTACCTGAGTACTGACACCTGCCCCCTCCACCTCAATCTTTGTCTCTCATCTAAAGTCCTAGTATCTCTAGTCTCCAAAGTTTTAATGATAAACATGAAATCAGTTCTTACTATTTTCTCCCCTCCATATGTAATCAGTCACCACATCACTTTATCTGTTAAAAAAGCCTTTTGAGAAGTTTCCATTTCTGACTTCTGCTCTTTGCAATCACACCTCCACACATCTTTAGTCATTAATGGTACTTTACGTGTAAAGACCTCTGCATGCTCAGGCCTGAGCTCTGTACTAGAGAGTCCAAGATGTATGAAATACAATTGCTGACCTGAAAGATCTCTGTAATACTTCATACATTAGACTCTATTTGTTCCTGTCTCAAAGTATCTAGCAGTTCCTCATGGTCCGGGGCCCTTAGTCATTGCCAAAAACCTGCTTGTATTGTTAGCTTCAGAGGCTGTTTTTTTTTTTTTTTTTTTTTTGGTGCAAATTCAATTCAGTGCTTACAGAATAATTACTGTGAGTTAAAACCAGGCACACTGGAGCCCAGATCCCTGCTCAGAGTTATGGTGCTGAGATTTGGGATGCTGACTTGGGGCTCAAAGAAATAGCAGAACTGGGTAAAATTTAAATATTGGTGATAAATCAGGGAGTCACCTGGAGGCTAGGAATGCTGATGCTGAGGAAGCATGAAGAACGGTAGTAACTAATAATAGTGCAAATATTCTCTTAGAATGTGAGAACCAGGGAAGTGGAACCCCAGCTTAGCAGTGCCAGAATTTCTGAGCTACAATGACCCTAAAAGCATCAGAATGGCCCCCTGTGGATTCCTTGTGACTCTTATTGCTTGGTTCTCCTGCTGGTGGGGTCCTCAAAGTCAAGTGCTCAGTAAACACATGGGAGTGAATGAGGGAAAGATGGGAGGGTGGAAGAGAAGAGCAGGGAGACAGGAAAGAACACTGAGCTGACATTACATGATGGCAGGCACCAGGCATGGAGCTTTGCAGGCCAAGAAAGCAGGAAAAGCGCCCTCTCTCTTTCCCCATCATTCCTAAACCCAAATTCAAGAAACCTTAAGTTTAAGTGATGTAAGGGGAAGAGAAAACTAAAAGATATTATGGAAAGTGTGAAGCCTGAGAGGATGAAGCTGCCTTTGCCCCCACACTCTGAATCTTTAGCTGAGTCCTTCCCTAGAAGATGACTCAAAGAATAAACTCCACATGCCCTTCCCAAAAGGAGACAGAAACCAGGCCCAGGAAGGCATCAACTTGGTTGATTTCCATTGTAGTAATCTAAAAATATCAAGACTCACTGATGTGGTGCCAACAGAGAAGGATGGGAATTCAATGACATGGATGACAATGGAGAAGGACGGGAACTTGATGACATGGATGACAATGGAGAAAGACAAGAACTTGATGACATGGATGACAATGGAGGAGGATGGGAACTTGATGACATGGATGACAATGGAGGAGGATGGGAACTTGATGATGTAGATGACAATGGAGAAGGACAAGAACTTGATGACATGGATGACAATGGAGGAGGACGGGAACTTGATGACGTGGATGACAATGGAGAAGTGTGGAAACCCAGGTTCCGTTGCTGCCTGGGGCTCCAAGCACAGCCATCATGCTTCTCCTTTGCCCACCTGTCCCCCAAAAACAGGTGAATCTTAGAGATCAGATGACATTGCTTCTCTAAAACTCAAGTATAGCCCAAAGGTTTGTATTTATTGACTGTGGGTTTTGGAGAAAGACTTGGGCCCAACAATGTGGCCAGCTGCTTGATCCACAAAATATTACAGCTCACTCCACATCCCAGATTTCTGAGAGACCCCAGGTTACAGGACTGTTACAAGGATTAGTGAAGATGCCAGTGTTGCTTCTCTAGCTCTTTTTTTTAGATTTAATGTTTTTTTTTCTAAACGGCTCTAGGTGGAGACTAGAAATCTAATTCTTAATTTTGACTACCATAACTCATACTGTCCATCAAATTTTAACCATCGTTGTCCATTGTCAGTGAAGAAGACAAGTCTAAATTCTCACTGCCTTCCCAGATGCAATTCTTAGACACTACCAAGGAAAGCAAAATAGAGAGTAATGGAAGGGATCTGGGATCAGGGATGTCTATTGAGGTGATAATGTATCTGTCTATGGAGAATCCATAGCTATCAAACTTTGTTTTTCTAAGATTTATTTTATTTTCAATTACATGAATGAGAGTGGGTGTCTGTGTACATGAATGTGAGCACAACTGCCCTCAGAGACCAAAGGTGTTGGATCCCCTGGAGAGTTACTGAACATTATGAGCCTCCCAACATTGGTGCTGAGAACCAAACTCAGGTCCTCTGGGAGAACAATATTCGATCTTAACAGCTGAGTATCTCTCCAGTCTCATAATTGTGGCGATATATTGTGTCCCCCAGTATATTGTGTACCCTAATAAAGTTTATCTGGGGTCAGAGAACAGAACAGCCACTAGATTAGACATAGAAGTTAGACAGTGGTGGCACACACCTTTTAATCCTAGCATTCCGAAGGCAGAGATCCATCCAGATCTCTGTGAGTTCAAGGCCACACTGGAAACAGGCAGGTGTGATGGCACACACCTTTAATCCCAGGACTTGAGATTTCATGTCTTGCTTGGGAAAGACACATGCCTTTAATCCCTGGAAGTGATGGCAGGAAGCAGAAAGGTATATAAGGTGTGAGGCCCAGAAACTAGAGGCTTTTAGGCTTTTAGCAGCAGTTCAGCTAAGATCTATTCAGGTGAGGATTCAGAGGCTTCAGTCTGAGGATTCGTGGAAACAGGATCGGTTCAAGATTCACCCCAATATCTGGTTCTGGGTTTTTTTTTTATTAATGAGACCATTTAGCAATTTGTCTTACACATAATGGACATCATATTGATCTGTCCTTGCATCCAGAAGATGCCTCTTCACTCCAGCTAGCCGTGAGGTCCTTAGAAGTGTCTGTACCTCCATCCAGGAAACTGAATTCTAACCTGTAATCTGCACTGACCAGTTAGATACTCGTGGACAGCTTATTTATCCTCTTAGAGCTGCATCACCCAGTGTGTAGAAGCCAGCAGTAAACATGCCTGGCCCACTGCAAGGCAGACATAAAGACCACAACAGATTTAAGAGCTAAAAATGCTTTACAAGCATAAGACCTTATTACTGTTACTTTTATTTGGTCGGCATGAAGAGGAAATGCCAACGTGGGAGGAGGGTACAAACTTTAGGAGCTGCCTGCCCTTAAAGAAAGGAATGAAGCAGAGAGGAAGTGAGGAAGGAAACGAAGGAGGGAAGGAGGGAGGGAGGGAGGGAGGGAAGGAGGAAGGGAGGGAGGGAGGGAATGCAAATTCCAGGCCACATGCTGACAAACCGCTCTTCCTACAGGCCTGGAAGAGCTGAGAGGATCAGAGGAAATTCATGTATTTACAAGCTAAGCAAAGAGAAAAATGCCGCCATAAATCGGAGGGGGAGGGATAATGTAATAAAACAATATAAAGTGTCCTATAAGCACAGAAACAATAACAACACCAAGGCAGAAATAGCTTATTAAGTTAAAACAGCAGTAAATCTGTCGAAACAGCCCATAGAAACTCTCATGATAGTAAAAAGCTTCTTCCAGGCCTATTGTCTTGTACTTTCATTAAACTCCAGTTTTATAAGCTAAATTATCGCGACTTCTTGCTCAATTCCCAGAATGAAATCTAGTTAAACTCTTAACTCGGTAGATAGATCTCTCGTAAGTGACGTATCTTTAATGGACAGCTCCCAAAGGCTGACCCGACTTGGGGACGGAGCACTGGGAACCAAGGCACAGAAATGCTGAGCCAACTCTTTGGTTTTGATACACTGTCCAGATACAACCAGCCAGTGGGGACTTTTGCCAGATACCCCAGGAAATAAGGAAGTAGAGAATCTCCTCCAACAAAGGGGGTCCAGCACTCAGGGGAGGCAGAAGTTCCAACCAGCCAGCTCTGTTCTCTCTCTAGCAAGTTGGGTCTGCAATCCTTCCAAGCTCCAAGCCCTCTCAGCATTGTGTGTGCCAAGCAATGGGTGACCAGGGTTTTTAAATGCCCTTGCTAGTAAAGCCTTGGGTCTTACTCACCTACCGTACTCCATCCCTGGACAGACTCCCTCCTAATGCTCTTTGCCTCACCCACGTCGGTTGCTTTCTTTGATGACTATCCTCAACTTATCCTGACTACACAGCGGTTTTCCCGCCATCGTTTTCTGAGATTCTTCCACCAAGCCTGCTTCCCAGACGCCAGCTGCTCTGATCGTGCAATCTTAGGAGTCTACCCTGATCTCTGTCCCCAGAGAGAGAAAGGCCACGCCTCCTGTGTTGCCCTGGTCTGATGGGCAGACTTTAGTTCATTTGCAACAGGAAGCAGTGATAAGGAGCGGTCAGGGAATAAGGGGACTGTGAGGCATTTCAGTGATGTATGCTGCCCCGGGCCCTTAATGCGTGGAGAACTGGACCATAGTAACTTGACATAAAAGAGCATGCTTCAGTCAAAATTATCTGAGAACCTATGTATCATGACCGTCTGGATTTTGCTCTGGCATGTTATGGACAAATGTCTCAGGGAAGCCTTCTTGTTTTAAATGCCACCACATATCCAGTTTTATGAGGCAAATTATTTCTAGTACTCAAGAACTGCCAGGGATGACCTTAAGTACTCGACACAGCTAGTTCTTTTTATACTTCTTAGCACCCTACCAAACAGCCACCGACCTCTCTTTCATCTTTCCATACAGAGGCTCCACGGCCTCCCCTCCTACACACAATTCCTCTCTCCCCAGACCCATCTCACCATTGCAGGCCGGGCTCAAGCTTCCTCAGCCTGCAATGACCTTGGCCATAAAGCAACTTCCCCATCCCTCATAGCCGTGATCAAATCTCACCTTCTGCATGAAGATTCCCTTACACATCCATGTTTATAGTGAGCTCTCTCACACCTGGTTATCACAAGATGTCGTGCTTCTCTGCTCCATCAGAGCATTTAGCTTTGTCTACTTAGTATAAACGGGACAATTACTAAGGAGGGAAGTGTGGAGGCTGTTTTTTCTATACTCACATTAGGGTAGAGGCACTGACATTGCTTTTTTCCAAAAGCGAAGTTAATCTTTATGCACACATACACAAACTCACATTCACACACACACACACACACACAGAGAGAGAGAGAGAGAGAGAGAGAGAGAGAGAGAGAGAGAGAGAGACTCAGAAAAGAAAGAATATGTTTCAGAACCATGGAGGAAGAGCATTCTGGGTTCACTGATGGGAGGATTTTCTATGAGGGCTATGTGGGGAGAGTGAGAAGTTACCATACTGGAGGAGAGTTGGAGTTTCCTTTAGACAGAGGTTAATCTGCCATGCCTGTGCCCTCACTGGTGGGCAGTGCCATGGTAGAGTGAGATAGGAGACTGGGGGAGGGCCAGAGAGCAGTGTGATCAACTAGGGTCTTAGTTAGGGTTTCTATTGCTGTGAAGAGACACCGTGACCATGGCAACTCTTATAAAGAAAAACATTTAATTGGGTGTCTTAACAGTTTCAGAGGTTCAGTCCATTATCATCATGGTGCAACATGGCGGCATGCAGGCAGACTCAGTGCTGAGAGTTAATACATCTTGATCCACAGGCGAAAGGCAGTGAACTGAACTAGGTATAGCTTGAGCATAGGAGATCTCAAAGCCTGTCCCCACAGTGACACACTTCCTCCAACAAGGCTACACCTCCTAACAGTGCCACCCCCTATGAGCTTATGGGGGCCAATTGCATTCAAACTACCACTGTTGTTTTTAATCTACGTTCTACTTACCAATAAAGACTCAGGATTCAGATACAGGGGTAAAAATCTGCTAGATCAGAGAAGCAGGAAGCAACCAATTGACCTTCCTTTTTGGCTGGAGACCCAGCAAGATAACTCTCTCTCTTTGCCTGTTCAAAACCAAGAAGGGCCACAAATCTCTAAGCCCCTCCCTACTCCTACCTGTGCGTCTCTACCCATCTTCCTGTCTCCTGCATATTCTCCACAGCTAATTCCTACCAGCTAGTCACTGATCCAAGGTTAATTTTATTAACACAGTTTCGGAGTTTCACAGTGCCATCAAATCCCACCGCACGCCGCAACTAAGAAAAATAGATGGGAATGCCCATGACTTCCCCAGGGGCATCAGGACTGAGAGATGCAGGGACAAGGTCACCGTCTACACAGCCACTGTGCACGCAAAAGGGGAAATGTGCAGATTGAAATGGCAGGACCACCACAGCCTGCTGCTTCCTAGTTTGGGGCACTGTGAAGGTTTGGATTTTCCTGTGTTCTGATAAAGCCAAGGAGGGAACTTCAAGAATGGCTGAACTTTCATCCCTCACCCAACAGGTAACGCTGGTGAAGGAAACTGAAGGGCTGACAGGGTTCATATCACCACACAACACCTGACTGGATCCACATTAAAGCCCTCCGAGGTGGGCTTGCCCTTTGCACTGGATTGGGAGCTCTGGCAAAGGTTGCCTTCTCTTCATCGCTCCCTACCTTTCCCTACCCACCTCGCCCCCACGTTTTCCTACTCGAAGCTACTCAAAGCAGCCCCCGGGGTCACAGAGCGGAGACTAATGGAAATGATGCCATTTCTCTGGCAGTTTGGAATCCACCCCTGTAAAAGGCGAGTGTGGAGGTCATCTTTCCATAAATTCCCAGTTCTGCTGGAAAAGCAGACAAAGGCGGCTGGGGAGCCAGGCGGCTGCTTTGTTTTTGCAACTCTTTCCATTGCGGTGCCCTTTATATATGCAGCCCAAGTGGAATGCATCATAAAAGGTGACATTTTATCACAGCAGTTTGTAAATTTTACAGAAGCGAGCGCCCTGTAAATCACCCAGCTTATTCCCAAGCTGACTTTATTACAGAGGATCCAGTCATGGATAAACTGTGTGCCAGTTTACTTGAAATTTATCTTTTTTATTCAAGCCGAACTGAGTCCTTTTAATATTCTTCTCTCTTATAATGATGAGGCATAATGATAACCTTATTTTCTATTCAGACAGCTTTAAGGACTCTCGTTTCTCTAGAAACGCAGTTCCTATTTGGGGCCTCTTTGCTCCCAAAGTCATTTAGAATTTGTTTCTTGTGTCAAAAAGGTGGGTACCTCCCTGCACCGAGCCATTGAACTCCCTAGAGCTTCGACTTACTTTTACTCATTTTCCTACAGCCCTTCGCTTCCTGGGTTCCATGCTTTCCCTCCCACAGCAGCTGAAGGGAGCCCTCCCTCCATGCACCCCACCAACCTCCAGCATCTCATCTGCCAAAGAGGACTTTTAGGGATGGTGCACCATACCCTTCTGCTCATCCACCCGACCTCTACACTCCTGAAGGATAGAACTGCAACTAGTCCATGCAGAGAGGCACTTGAAAAAATGTACTCCAGACCCATGTGGGCTCAGGAGACAATGCCTCAATATGGAAAGCATGCTGTGGGGTGGTCTGTATGTCAAATTGCTCTGATTGGTCAATAAATAAAACACTGATTGGCCAGTGGCCAGGCAGGAAGTGTAGGTGGGACTAACAGAGAGGAGAATTGAGAGAATTCTGGGAAGTGGAAGGCTGAGGAGGGAGACACTGCCAGCCGCTGCCATGACAAGCAGCATGTAAAGATGCCGGTAAGCCACGAGCCACGTGGCAAGGTATAGATTTATAGAAATGGATTAATTTAAGATATAAGAACAGTTAGCAAGAAGCCTGCCATGGCCATACAGTTTGTAAGCAATACAAGTCTCTGTGTTTACTTGGTTGGGTCTGAGCAGCTGTGGGACTGGCAGGTGAGAGAGATTTGTCCTGACTGTGGGGCCAGGCAGGGAAACTCTAGCAACAAAAGCATTTACCATTCACACAAGGGGACCCGAGTTCAGGTCCCCAGATCCCACATAAAAGCCAGGCACAGGGGCATGCGTCCATAACTCCAGCAAGTTACAAGTTCAATGAGAGATCCTGTCTTTAAAAAAAATAAATAAAGTGGAGAACAACACCCTAGCACCAGGGGCAGAGATGGGAAAACCCAAGTAGCTCGCTGACCAGCCACTCTAGCTCTAGGTTCAGAGAGACTCAGTCTCAATGGATAAGATGGAGCACAATAGAGGACACCAGACACCAGCCTCCACACGCACATACACAGGCAAATGCATGAATGCATGCACACATACATAATACATGCCATATATATATATATATATATATATATAAGACACAACCCACAGGCACACACACATACACAAATATATGGAGTGGAATCTATATATGCCAGATCTCAAAAGTTTAGTGAAAAGATCTCACTAATAACTTTTTATTATAATAATACAACATTAATCATATGCTGAAATGGTATTACTTTGAATGTACTAGAAGAAAGAAAGCACAGTGAAAAATAGTTGCAAAGAGCTTCATTTTACTCTTTTGAGTGTGGCTACTAGAAAACTTAAGAGAACACTGTGACTTGCATTCCATCTGCTGAGTCTGCTGGGTCGTGCTGCTCTGAGCACACACTCCCATATCCTAAGCAAAGACACATCTCTCCAGAGGGTCTCTGGTCTTGAATCAGGTTCATCTTCTCCTGAGGTTTCTATTTCCTTTTGAATTGAGAGAGGTGTGATAAGGAGAAGGTGTGTATTAATTTTGTCAGCCCACACGCACAAGTTTATGTAGACCAGTGGTCTCAACCTGTGGGTCACAACCCCATAGGGATCTGTATCAAACACTCTCCATATCAGATATTTACATTATGATTTATAACCATAGCAAAATTACAGTTATAGAGTAGCAACGAAATAATTTTATGGTTGGGGGTCACCACCACATGAGGAACTGTATTAAAGAGTTTCTGCATTAGGAAGGTTGAGAAAGTAGAAGTACCCGATAGTGACTTGACTGTCCCTCAGTGCCCTTGGCAGGTTTTGGTGTGCTCCTAGAAAAGATGGTGAATGGATGTGAAACAGACAGACAATTCAAGCATCATGCCAGCAGAGGGCCAGGACCTCAAAGTGTCCTAGGTTATGCTGGATTATAATCCTAAAATGAGAGTTCTTCCCCTGATGATATTCACACCCTATGGGGCCTGATGGATTGTGTGTGATTGCGTTGTTAGAGGTCATGTTACCCCAGGGGAAGTCAGCCCAAGGAAGGGGGTGCACATTAGGACGAACAAGCAAGAGCAGATTCCAAGTGGGCTCCCCACCATACACACATTGCTATAAATCAACTCCTTTACTAATGTTACAGCTCCCATCCCCTCCTTTGGACCATTGTGTGGGCATCCACCTGAGACTATATTCCCACAATCGGATCGCATCCTGACTTCACTCAGAACCTACCATGGAACTCTGGGGCCACAGGACAGTGTGGTTTCCAGTATCCCTCCCCACCCCACATATCATACCCCTCAGTGCACTCATTCTGTAAATCTCCTGATTTTGTACTACAAACAGCCTGTGCATGTCCGGGATGATCCTCCCTCCTGCAGCAGGCTCCCCTCCACTCACCTTAGTGCTCCATCCATACTGGCCATTCAGCAGCTCTTCCATGGAGCCCCTCCCCAACGCCTCCCGCCACTCAAATATTCTTATTCCTGAGCACCAACAGTACCATTAGAAATCACTATCAAGTGCCACATTCTAGAAAGTCTCCACAGACAGGGTAAGCTACTCAACTACAGGAGTTGAGCATTCTGTCAGCGACAGCGTGAGCTCAGGGGAATTAGGCCAATTAAAAATTAGTACCTGAAGGTGGTGTTAGAGGTGGAGACAAATTCAGCCATGTAGGACCACAGCAGTTTTGAGTGGAAGACGTTCTGTATTCACCTGAAGAGGGACTAAGCAAGGACTCAGTCCCAGCCTCATCTCAGAGGACCATGGCAGAGTGTGACTCTTAGGGCAGTACAAGATTTTCTGGGGCCAGAACAGAACCTCATGGTAGGAATGAAAACTAGAAGACGCCACAGGGTGGTCTAGCCCATCCCTCATTTGCTGGCTGCGGAAACAGGGGCCTTGGATGGGTTGAAGATGTGCCTAAGAACCAAGGATGAGTAGTGATCAGATCCAGCTCAGGTTGACAGTCTGAGGCAAGAGTATTCATCTTGGTCAAGGAATTATCTGTGTCATTCCTGCAAGCATGCCTTTCTGAATACAAAGTGTGTTCCGAGAGCCCTTGTATCTCTGTGTCTGGGTAACGCTGAGAAGTCATATTTTTAGGAGGCTCTTAAGCTAACGTGTGACTCACCAGAGAGTCCATCACTGCCATGCTGTTTTCTCTCTGGGGCCTTCATGGAGTTGATAACCCTGACTGGGAGTCTCACCTGTGGGAAACAGAACGTCAGATGTCTCTTCTCTGTGGGTCGCCGATGGATTCCACCCAAGAGACCACAGGGAGAGCACAGGGTAGTCCCAAGGAGGAATGGGGGAAAGGTTTGGAGGTGACAGGTTGGGGTGGGCTATAAGGGTGGCACATGGGAGCTCCAGGAGGCTCCTTTTTCCTAGTACTCACTGGCCACCTATATATGCCATTTTGTTAAAAGCTAAGCACCCCAATCGGGAGAGCAATAAATAAATATTGAGAAAGGCTTTAAAAGCTATTAGGTTGTGGAAATTAAAGAGGATTAAATGGCCTGGGAAACTCAGAAAACTGCAGAGTGGATGGAAACGGCTGTGCAGTTTCCAGCAGGATTCTCAGTGTGAAGTATGGGCCTCCACGAAGCGTGAAGTGTGAGCCTTTCAGGAGTTCACACAGTTAGACAGTCATGACCACACAGCCCTGAATGACCCCTTTGAAGGGACCCATGCACTTCAGGGTGCCCTTCTGGACTCCAGATTAAGCATAGACCACACCCAGACACCAACTTCAAACACAAAGAGATCCCTTACTAAGTGAGGCAGAGAGACAAGGTAGCTGAATCTGAATCGGACAGAAACAGAAGCAAATAGCTTTGCAGGACTGACTTTAAGAGATAAAAGGGGAGGTCTGATAGAATTAGCTGGGATGAGTTGGTAAGTTCTGATTGGACCTGTTAGTCAGATAGCCAAATGGGGAGTTTTGGCTGCTGGACCTTGATGTTTTCCTAGCTGGACCTTGGTGATCAGCCTCAGGAATGAGTCAGGCCTAAGAAAGTGGTCAGATAAGGAAACAGACCTTGGCGGCTAGCTTCGGGAATATGGACGTGCCTGAAGAAATCGAAGAGTTTAGCAAGAGAGAGGGGAGTGGGGCGAGCCTGTTGGCGCCGTGTTTGCCATGCGTGGCCTGTCAGAGCCCTTCACTCCCTGTGGAGCAAGTGTTACCCCCACTTCTCAGTCACCACGTCCAAAACGCCTGGCTCGGCCTTAACATTTGGAACCAGGGGAAATGAGCATGTGACTCTTCTATTCGGGAAGGGGCTGGTCCTTTCTAAAATCTGTTGTCTTGGCTGCAAAAGGAAAAATCCTGCCTCTGGGACGAAAATTAAAGATAGTAATATAGTCAGAAGCTGTAAGTTCCTTCTCTGGACTCCTGGGGAAACTGCTTTTGCAGAGGTTTGCACATGTGTATGCACACATCCTGACTAGAACTCACCTTCTAGGCCTTGATACGCAAGTGTCCAAGCACAAGATGGGGGATGCAAAACTACAGAAATGAATAGACAGTTAAGGCTTGAACGCCAAACCAAAGAACCTGGGTTTTATTCTGTGGGGTCTCCAGAGACCTCAAGAGTCATAAAGGCAGAGTGGTGAAGACAGACCTCGCCTAGGAGAGAGTGGGTTACTTCTAACAGTAACAAAGGGTTCCCTCTCCCTCTCCCTCTCCCTCTCCCTCTCCCTCTCCCTCTCTCTCTCTCCCTCTCTCTTTCTTTCTTCTCCTCCTCCTCCTCCTTCTTCCCAGGATGGGCACGGGCTAACTGGCAATAACACTGTAAAAGATCAGAGCTTGGAGACTCTTCTGTTTTTGTGCATACTGGTGCTATCTGGCCCCCTCAGTGTCACCCTGTAGATAAGAGGGCCTGGAGCACTGAGGTGTGTGTGTGTGTGTGTGTGTGTGTGTGTGTGTGTGTGTGTGTGTAACACATAGTCACAGCCTAACTTGTTAGCTTACATGTTGCTGCGTGGAAACCCAGCCCCTTCACTGTATCTGACTTAATAATACAATGGGCTTGAAACATTAATTAATTAATTAACACAACATGCTAACCCATAATAGGTGAACTATGTGGTGTCGTTCTTCAGCAAAGCCAAATGATAAAAGAGTTTCACACGGTTGGACACTCTTCTACAGACAGAAGCCAGGCTTCCTGGCCATGGCTCTCATTTGCCCAGCAAAACCAGGGCTGTCTCCTATTGGCACAGTACAGGCCTGAGCAGTCCAGACCTACAGAGGCAGGAAACCCCACAGGCTTCCTTAGGGTCGGGGAAGGGACGGGAGGTTTTCAAAGATGAATTAGAAGTTTTAGCCTAATGTGACACAGTAGGAGTGAGAACTAAGACAGCTGGAGCTTCAGAGATGCTGTCCGTTAAGAGACGAAGCCTGAACTTGAGTAATTGCTGGTGAAGACGCCGCACAGTCCCCATAATTGGTATTAAAGTCTACCATTCAATGTTGAAGCCATTCTAAGACAGTTTGGGGTGGGATTGCACACAGTCAAGAGATTAAAAACCAGTGCTGAAAGAGAGAAAACCAGAGCGGAACAGAAACCAGGAACCGCTAACATTTTTTTTTTCCGCATTTCTTCATAAGGAGAGACGAGGTAATAAGAAAGGCAGTGGTTGTAGCTCGGCCTATAAGTTACATTTAAGTTAGCTCCTCTGTAAATTAGCCATTCATTCCACAGAGTGAGCTCAGTCATCCAAAATGAATCTTTTTATTATCTTCATTAGATTCTGAAAGGAAAGTATTCTTTGCACCAGTTGTAAGAAAAGACTGCTGGAACAGGCAGACATGCCTACCCATCTCCCTTAGGAACCAGCAAGGAGTAACCATCACAGGCTGGGACAGAAAGGGTAGCATCTCAGGAAGACCACAATTCTAGACTAGGCAGTCTACTCCACATAAAGCTGACAAAGCTCCCTTCACAGAGTAGAAAGCATTCTATGACCAGTGTCTCTCCTGTACCCCTAACAACCCCCCCACCTTGGTCTCTCACTCCAAATACCCAAACTACACAGACCACAGAAGTTCACCTCTGACACTTTTCCATCTCAAGGTCTCATAATTCCTTCGTGGAAGCTTTGTCTGAATTCACCAAATGCATTGTTGGGCTCCTCCCAGCTTCAGGGACAAAGAGCTACTGAGCAGGAGCAACACCCAGGTCTTCTCTGGAGAGGAAAAATCAATGTGGGAATGAATACGCTATCCTCCTAGGGAGATAGCAATGAGAGTTGATGGTGTCCCCAATTCCACAGAGACCCCAAGGACAGCACTAGCCACATGTAACAGGAATGAGCAATGAACATTGACTGGAACCCCCACCCCCAGCCGCCAAACTTGCAGTCTAAAATGGGTGGTGATGGCTCATGCCTTTCGTCCCAGTTCTCAGGAGGCAGAGGCAGGCCTGGTCTACAGAGTGAGCTCCAGGACAGCCAGGGTTACACAGAGAAACCCTGTCTCAACAAAACCAAAATCAATAAATAATGACTCTGTTGTTAGCTCACTTTTGCCTTCAGACAAGCCACGGACCGCTCAGCCTGAGTTCCACCTGCAAAATTCTTGCGTCAAAAATCCATGACAGGCCACCTCTAACCTCAACACTCGGGAGACAGAGGCAAGTGGATCTCTGTGAGCTTGAGATCAGCCTTGTCTACATAGTGAGTTCCAGGACAGCCAAGGCTATGAAGGGAGACTCTGTCTTGAAAGAGAGAGAGAGAGGGAGGGAGGGAGGGAGGGAGGAAGCAAGGAAGGAAGGAAGGAAGGAAAAGGAAAGGAAAAGAAAAAAGATTATGACAGCTTTCAAAATTGAAGTCATCATGAGTAAGAGAACAAATAGTAGTCCGCATGAAGAACACAGCAGAGCACAAAAGTAATAGAAAATTACATCTGTACAACTATACTGCTGTATGTAACATTGTTTTTACTTTATCATACCCTTTGTGCATGTGACCCTCACAACTAAATAAACTAAGATAAATACATTTTTAGTACACACCCCAGCGGAGGAGCCAGGAAATAACACTACTGGTCAGTGACAAAATTGGCATCCATTTTACAGTGTGCTCATTCTCTTGCAGGCTGCTTTTGGGTTCTAAGAAGGGGACACCATGTCATGTTGCCTCAGTGTGTCTCAAAGCTGAGTCATTCTTCACAGCCATCTGCTCCCCACTACTCTAGCCACATGCAACGTTTGACCTGTTCACAGAACAACAGAATAGTCTGACTTCACAACAGAGAAAAAGCCAAGGATGTCCTCTGAGTTTTCTCCACGCTCATTGGAGGTCATTCTTGCAATCCATGTACAATACAGGGACCTCACAGACATGGGGTAGTCCCACCATCTGGAAAGCCTTATAATGAACTTGTCAAAGGAGAAAAATTATTTGGATCCAAAATACCTTTAAAAATTAGTCTAATTCCAAAGACTGATGGAGTGACTTCAATGTTATTCATGAAATGCTATATCTGGATTTGCCTTTCCAAACTCCACATCACCATTTTCAGGCCTGCACCTTCTATTTTACATGCTCTGAAATGAAACCAAGACTCTGTTCATTTTTCAAATCCCCTAATTGATTTCTTGAGTCATGTACTGCTTTTTTCAAACAAACAAACAAAAAATACGAAAGAGATTTATTTTAATTCTGGGACCAAAAGAAGTTTGATCTGAGAAAAAAAAAAAAAGAGATAGTAAGTTATAACGTCTTAATAAGAAAAGTAATGTGGCTGGCCTACCTGGTGACATTAGGGCTGGGAAGGAGACAGACATCCACAAGCCTCCCTAGGGACACCTGCCATGGGCGAGTAGAAGAATCCATGGGCACCATTATGGTGAGCAAATACATGAGGGGGAGGCAGAATGGTTCATGTCCTGTGGAGAGAGGCAGATTTGAAGAGGCGAAGGCAGTGTGAAATGGCTGATGTGGGTGGTCTGCATGCCACCTGGGGCCATGGTGACTTCAGGGCCTGGGCTGCTGCCAAAGGCCATATCTGGGTCCATGGCCCTGCTGCAGCTGTGGTCAGTCCATGGCTCCTGTTACCACCAAAGGCCATGAGGATGCCCAGGGTCTGAGCTGACACCTGAGGCCATGTTGGTCCCTGAGGGTCATGCTGCTGCCAGGGTCATCTGGATCTGAGTGGCCTGTATGGGCCACGGTGACATCTGGACCCAAGCTGCAGCCATGTCTGGGTCTGTGGTTCTGCTACAGCTGGGGTCTGTGTTGATGTCTGTTGCCATGTTACCGCAGGAGCCCATGTGAACCATGTGTTCAACCATGTGTTGAAGTAAGAAGGCCATACTGGGCTGGGGAGAGCTGTCCCCTCCTCACTGGAGAGTTGAAACCCCCCTCACCAGTCCTGGAATAGCAGACTATTCCGATGACCCAACCATGGGAAAGCCGGCCCCACCCCCTCAACACTGGTGTGGGAGAGCTGGCTCTGTCCCTCACCTGAGGTGGGTGGTCCCGGCTCCAGGACTGACCAATTCAGCTATTACCCAGGTACACACCCAGGGCTGTGAGTTGGCACTCCTCAACATCAATTCCATCTATGACCAGCTGGAGGGTGTGAAGGGACTGGTCCTGCGGAATCATAGCTACAGGATCTCCATGACTCAGTGTAGTTGGAAGTTTTCTCCAGTCCTGCCCAGCCCTGCGGTTGGAAGAATCTCTCCCTCCCATGTCCTACAGCTGCTTGATCCCAAGTAAACACACAGAGACTTATATTATTTGCAAACTGTATGGCCTATGGGTCAGACTTCTTGCTAGCTAGCTCTTACATCTTAAATTAACCCATTTCTATTAATCTATAAGTTGCCACATGGCCATGGCTTACCGGTATTATCACATCTTACTTCTCCTGGCAGCGGCTAGCAGCCTCTCTTCTGCCTCTCCCTTTCTTCTTCCTGTCTCCTCTTCAATTTCCCACCTAGCTATAACCTTACTTGCCATAGGACAAATGGCTTTATTTATCAACCAGAGTAACACATATTCACAGGGCACAGAAAGACATCCCACAGCAACTCAGGGCAACAGCAGGATAGCAGGGAGGAGACTGGGTGAGGGTCCAGTATTGATGGTGTAGCAGAAGCCAGAGGCCTTGAACCTGCCCAACAACACACCACACGATGAACATTTGCAAGTAAAACTGGTTGGACAAAAGGGTAAACTGCATGATACATAGCAGCTCCCAAGGCCACTAAGACAAATGAAGAGAAAGGAAGCATGGAGGAGCAAAGTGGATTTTTTGTTTGCTTTGTTTGGTTGGTTTTGGTTTTTCTTTTCTTTTGTTTGATTTTTAAATTAATATTCTTATTTGCATTTTATTTTTTATTTCTTATTTTTGTTTTATTTTTCTTATTTCTTTTTAAGTTTTCCTTTGTGGAGGATACTACAAGGGTGAAGAGCTGATATAGAGGGACTGGGAAATGGTTGGGATTGGGGTACATGATGTGAAATTCCCAAAGAATCAATTAAAAAATGTTTAAAAAGATAAAACAGGAGACTTCAAAAGAGAAGTGTTGCTAATAGTTTATAGAAATAAAAATACCCATTCCACTGTAAGTAACGATGAGCCTCTTGGAAACAATCTATGTGTAGATTCAGGACAATTTTTTAATAGAATAAAATGAATATTCTAAAATGGCACTGTGGTTTCCAAGCTTCTAATTGCAAGATGCAGTTACTTAATTACACATTGTTAGTACCTGATTACACAGACCTGCACTCATTTTGTAATTGTGCTTAATTATACTAATTAACTCAATAATCAACCCACAAAAATACAAAGATTTCATATGAAGAAAATTCTTAGTAAATTACATGATACCTTTTAAAGCAAAGACATATCTCACATCCACCCCACTTATACCTTCCCTACCTAAAACCAAAGCTGTGTCCACATGGGTCTGCTCCAAGGTACACTAAGTCTGGGGATAAGAGAAGAGGGGCCAGGGCACTGCCAGGAAATTGTGGGGTTCACTCCAACTCTCCCCTAGGGGAAACTGAGCTCCCAGACGACCATTTGAGTTGTATAGTTACACACCTAGTGAATGAAGCACCAGACGTCCAGTTTCCTAAATTTTCGGTCCTTTCCCTTCACCAAGTTTTTGTACAGGAAGCCAAGGGTGCCCCCAAGACCAAAACAATTGACAATTTTCATCTGGATGTATCAAGTTGGATGCATCAGGCTTCCTGATAGTAACTTACCGCTGAGTTTGACAACCCGAAATTCCAAGTAGTGGCGCTCTAACTCAGTAGGGATTTTATTTCCCTAATTTAACCTAAGTCCAGAGCGGACAGATGGAAGTTGCACGGTGGTTATACGAGGCTGAGGCACAGTGCCCTGCAAGCCACAGGGTGTGGATCTTGTCTGTATTCTCTCAGGTCAGCCACAAGACTACCACCCGTGATGCCCACATTTCAAGGAACGAGAAGAGGTTAAAGAGAAGGTAGAGTACTCATATAAAAGAAGTAAGGGTCTCCCCCAAGGCCATCAGATTGTCCTGAGAGACAACATCTTATTATAGGGCCCTACAACCGTGAGCATAAAACTCAGGTTCCCTCAGTCAGATGAAAGAGACAAAGATTATTGTTACAGCCACTGACAGTGCCTGCTACATTCAGTCTGACCTCAGAGGTGCTGGATATAAAGGAAGGAAGTCAACATACAAAACATCACCGTGTATGACAGAAATTATAGAGTCAGGAACCAGGGATATGGATGGCTCAGTTTCCTCATCTAAAGCATAATAGGGTTGGACCAGAGCAGTGATGTCGAAATGTGGTGATATTGTGTTCCCCAAAATATTGTGCAACCTAATAAACTTATCTGGGGCCAGAGAACAGAACAGCCACTAGATATAGAGGCCAGAAAATAGTGGCACACACGCCTTTAATCCTAGCATTCCAGAGGCAGAAATCCGTCTGGATCTCTGTGAGTTCAAGGCTACTCTGGAAACAGCCAAGCATGGTGACTCACACCTTTAATCCCAGGAAGTGAGCCTTTAATCCCAGGAAGTGATGGCAGAAAGCAGAAAGGTATATAAGGTGTGAGGCTGAGGAACTAGAGCTGGTTAAACTTTTAGGCTTCTAGCAGCTGAGAGGCATCCAGTCTGAGGAAACAGGATCAGCTGAGGAATTAGCAAGGTGAGGTGGCTGTGGCTTGTTCTGCTTCTCTGATCTTCCAGCATTCACCCCAATAACTGGCCTTGGGTTTGCTTTTATTAATAAGACTCTTTAAGATTCATGCTACATCTAAATGTTTTGTTTTTGTTTTTTAACAAGAGAACTCATCTCTCCCATAGGATTGTGTCCAAAACTTCGCCTGGGAAAGAGATCACATCAGAACTGCTTTTGTCAGGGTGAAGCTGGGTGGGGGAGCAGGACAGGAAATACTGGACCAGGCACTGCCATGTCATACCCAAATTGCTCTTTAAGGAAGAGCTTGTCACACCTGCCAGGGCTCAGGGTAGAAAAGAGCCTTCAGCTGCCAGTCTTGTGGGCACTATCTCAGCCTCAGCAAATGCTCCACCCAAGCTGACACTCTCTTCCTGTGTGGTCCATATGCAGTGACTAGTGGATGCAGCACACCATGGCCTGGACCAACTTGGCCCTCCACATGATATCTGGAGGGCCATGCCTCCCCAGACTCCTGTATAATAGACACTGCTGTGGGGAGGCATCACCCTTCAGTCTTCTCTACATCTGTCCCCTGAACAGCTCTTGCAGAGGCCAGACCTGACCATCTGTGGAACCTAGCTCAAAAATCGTGCAACTGATTCTTTCCATTGTTGAGGTCTAACCAGGGAAATGAACTATCAAGACAATGGAGGGGGCTAGAAGCTGAGAGAGCCAGTCCCAAAGGGCTCGAGAAAGATGAATTGAATCAAAGGCAGGGCAAGATGTCCCTGGGAGAAGAAAGCCTGTTCGATGATGACTATAGCATCAGCAATCCCTGACATTTCAGAGCAGTGTGTGTACAAAGTCCTTCCCTTATATTCCTCCATTCCACAAACTCTGAAGAAGTTATATAGTAGTGGCTTATTGTTTGTTCTGTGTTTGGTCACCCAGTATCTCAAACCTTTCTGCTGAGGGGAACACCCTTCATTGGGGAGTCTCCATAAACACCAAAAGGACAGACCTTTGTCTTCTTGTCTTCACCAGGGCTCCTGGATGAAACAATAAAATATTCCTGCCTGGGATTTGTAACCTATAGGAAGCAGCCCACAGGCAAGAGCAGGTAACCTCCATGCAGGGCAACAGGTGAAAGCATTGGTTTTTAGGGCTTGGTTTTACAAGCAAGGAAAACAGGCCCAGAAACATACACGTTTTCCCAAGGCCAAACCACAAGCTGTAGCTGGGCTGAGACACCACCCTGCCACTGTAATTACTAAATGCCTTCTGAGTCATTTCTGAAATCATTACAGTGGTGCCTTCTCTGAGCTTTCTTCTGAAAAGGAACATAGCCTTGGATTGTGGTTTCTCCTATCAGACTTGAACAACTAGTATCTGACTATATTAAAAATGGATATTGTCAGGATGTGTGTAATCTAATTTCTCTGCTAATTAGGAGTGTGTTTCCTCTCCGATACTTATCAAGCCTCCAGGGAAGCCTGTTGCAGGAAGCTGGAGTCTCTGGGAGGCCTCTGCTGAAATTATACTGCATATTGAATATTCATATCCTCACCTCTTTTGGAAGAGCCAGTCCTGAGAATGATAACGGAAAGCTCTCCGCTATTCTGCCAGAGAAAGAGCAACACTGGCTGGGACTCCTGGCTTTTTGTTGCACATACACATTGGGCAATGACATTGGCCCTTCCAAGAAACAGGCTCACTTGTCTTTGCCATTAATGAAAAAGAAACTGCAGGCTAAGGTACAGCTGAAGACTAAGGGGAGCAATCTCCCTGGGGGTCCCTTTCTCAAGACTGGCCTCCTTCTGTGTATTGTAAGGCAAACAGGTCTTCTTTGAACCACAGAATCTCAAGGATTTGAGACCCCTCCAAAAATCACAGCCACCTGTAGTCAGAAGTTTTCCTGTGTCCTGCCAGGTCCCGTAGCCACTCAGACCCAAGTAAACACAGAGGCTTATATTAATTATGAACTGTATGGCCTATGGCTCAAGCTTCTTGCTAGCTAGCTAGCTCTTATAACTTAACCCATTTCTATTAATCTATAAGTTGCCACATGGCTGTGGCTTTACTGGTCTGCTGGCATCTTGTTGCTCCTTGGGCAGTGGCTGGTGCCTCTCTAGACTCCTTCTTTCTCTTTCTTATCTCTCTCCTTGGATTTCCTGCCTGCCTCTAAGCTGCCTTGCCATGGGTCAAAGAAGCTTATTTATTAACCAATGGGAACAACATATATTCACAGCATACAGAAAGACATCCCCTGCAGCCACCCTTTCCTGGCTTGGCTTTACCTTTGCTCCTGATCAACAGCTTCCCATCTAGATGTCTCAGCACTTACCAAACCCAGCCCACCTTTGCAAAGTTCTACTCATCAGAGAGCTCTGGATTATATTTATTCCAACTTTATCTTCCCACCATCTCCACAAATTGGATACAAAACAACCCAAAGATATTATTCACATGAAAACTAAACGTCATTCCAAATATAATACCTCCTTAAATATTAGCAGAATCCAGAGCTGGGGGTGGGGGTGGTAACGTACTTGCCACCTAAGAATGAGGATCTGAGTTGGATCCCCAAAACTCACATGAGAAAAAAAAAAAAAAACAAAGGCTGGGCATGGTAATATTCATTTACAAGCCCAGTGCTGAGGAGGCAGAAACTTCCCTACCCAGGAAATTCCAGGACAATAAGAGTCTCTAACTCAAAAAAAAAAAAAAAAGGAAAAATCAATGGCTCCTGAGGAGTACCATCTAAAATTGACCTCTGACCTATTCATGCATGCATGCATACATGCATGCATAGACACATGTGTGCACACACAAGTATTAGTGGAGTCCTTCAACTGAAGCAGATAGTCCTTAAAATCCAGGTCACACCCCTCCAGGAAATGGGGGACACTGTCAGCACAAACATCATCACCAAGCTGGGCTCTAGAGTTAAACCTGCAAATGGCCATCACAGTGCATGTCAGATTAGAAGCCCCTGAAAAGTACAGCCTGTTTCTTTCCTGTCAGTATCTCTGGATTATAGCACGGCAATAAGTAAATTCAAATAAGTATTAACTAAAAATAGTCTCCCGTGAGACATCTTGAGGCTAAATATGCTTTTTTAAGATAGTCATATGAATTCTCTCATTGCTGAAGTCACCCTCTGGCAGCAGCCATGGAAGTGAGCCCTCCAGTATCCAAGCTGCAGTTATCAGGCAAGGGCTCCAACTGCTTCCTCAGAAATCTATGTTTGCAGAGACCATGGCTCCCCCCAGGCTGCACCTACCCAGTGGCTCGGCATGATGCCATGCTAAATCCTGGAAACCATGGACGCATTTCCACTTAGTTTGCCTCCAGAACTCTGCATGGGTCTTGCCCAACATCCTTAGCCTGCACAGCTGTCCGGAAGGCGTCTACCCAACTCTCTTAGATGCCCTGCACTGGGGGTCAGATTTCCATCCAATAGCTCTCCCAATCATCCCTTTCTCCCACCCTAGAATTCTCTCAAGGAATTTTCCCTAAGAATTCATTCTATGCTTCATCCCACCTACTTCTCAAAGGCCCCAGGCTACCACATCTAATTCTTCATCTTCCACACTCTACAGGAGAAAAAACACTGACATGATACTGTAGGGAAAAGACAGCACCAGCCATTCATTGCTCCCCTGTCTCTAGGAACTAGATTTTTGCTAGGATAATTTAAATAGCACTTATTTTCTTAGCAGCCAGCTACACTTCCTTCTCTTTCGGGATGCAGAACCCAGCAGAATGGGGATGAGTACACATACCTCTTTAATGAATGTGTATTGGATTGAACCTAACTCCTGAAAGACTTTTTGGGGGTATCTCAGTCCCTTGTCAAAGCCGGGACAGAGAAGGCTCTCCAGGTAATGGAATGGTTAGGGGAAAACCTGTATGTCCCTGTGTGAGTTCGGTCCTCTCTCTGCCCTACTCACTCTCTGGGCTGCACTGAGCCTCCACAGTAACATTGCACCAAGGACAGACATGGAAACTCTGTCCCAACGCCACAAGGAAGGCCTGCCTCAGCTGCCTCCTGTCAGAATCCCACAGTTCAGGTGTCCCACCTCCGTTCCTTCCAGCCCACCCGTGTGCTCGGGACTCCCAGAATCCCCTGCACCATCCTGGTTGACTTCCCCCCCATCGTTGTGTCTCCAGCGTCGGTACCGCCTGGCAGCCTGGGATGTTTGTGATGCCCTTATCGTCATGCAGGACTCTTGTGCTTCACAGCAATGACCATAATTCATAACTGGGTGGCAGAAACTCATTTATCATCCATTTCCTAGCACAAGCCTGGGCTGCCAGGGAAGTACTTAGATTTCTCTCCTCCCCAGGATCTGAGTAATCACCTCTGTCCTGACTGCTCTGTTGATTCTCGCAGATCTGGCCATACTCCCTCTTGAGATGGCTGCCATACCATGTCTGCCCTAATATAAATCCTGATCCACTAGGCTTTGAACTTCTAGATGCCCTAAGACACATCCAGTTCTTTCCTTCTTCTCTGTATATTAGTCGCTTTTCTATTGTTGTGATAAAGTCCCACGATCAGAAACAACTTCAGGAAGAAAGTGTTTGTTTTGCTTATGGTTCCTGAGAGCTGGAGTCCATAATAATGGGGACAGCAAGACATGCTAGCAGGAGCAGGAAGCTGGCTGGTCACGCTTTCATCTGTTCACAGAAAGCAAAGGGATAGCAAGAACATAAAATAAGATAAAGCAATAAACCTTCAAAGCCTGCCAAGAGCCTCCCAAATGCTCCATAGCCTCACCAAACAAAGTCGCCAACCTTGGACCACATGTTCAAATACATGACCTTACAGGGGACATTTCTCATTCAAACCCCTGCACCATGCCTCTCAGGAGCCAAATGGGAGAGTGGAGAGGGAAGGAAGATGTCTAATGCAGGTTCTGTTTTCTGTCAGAAATCACCAGTCTCTGAGGCCTGGACTTCAGAAGCTGCCACGCTAATGCAGTTCATAAGGCTGAGACTTCTCAGTGCCCTCAGGAAGGGAGCTGTGTGTTCCCTCTGCCCTGGGAGACCAAACCCATCTAGAAGTGACTGCTTTTCTGCTGCCTGTACCCAAGGTTTGCCCAGAGGCCATTAACTAGAGCTCTAAATGTCTTTTTCTACTAACTCAAGCACCAACAGCCCAGGAAAAATCCTTACCTCCAAAATCTTCCCAGTAATAATCTTCATGAATTATCTTTTCTGCTCTGGGGGGAAAATATCACCACCACGCCCCCAAAAAATTCTTGCTTTGAGTGATTCATTCTCCTCAAATTTCTGAATTTTTTAAAAATCCAAGACAAGAAGAAACAAGATGGGAAGAGGACTCAAAGGTAAGATACGAGGCCGACTCTTAAGACTAGGGTAGCATGAGGAACAGCTGAGGGTACCGTGGGGGTAATGCAGTTTTGGAATGAGTGAGAAAGGTATTGGAGATGGACAGGGATAGATCTCAGGAGACTTTGGCACCTGCTGGGGAGCAGAGACTGTTCCGTCAAGATCTCAGGAACACAACCTGAGTCCCACAGTGCCATGACCTACATGCAGTGCCATGACCTACATGCGGCAACCATGCAACTGCTTCCTGAGACACCAAGCAGGACCTGGTTGCAAGAAACTTTGCACTGATTTGCACTGATTTGGTCACAGAAGGAATCCAGCTTTGGACCATAAACCACAAGCAAGGGAGGGCTGGAGCAGCACAGAGCAGAAATGATGCTGTAAGCATGTTGCTCGTCACAGGTTATTGCTCACTGCAGTCCACAGGTTGAAAGAGCCCTTGCTCCCTTCATAGTCTATGTCAGATTCTCTCTTCCCTGTCAACAACTCCCCATGCCCCACAATTTAAACCAGAGGTGGGGGAGGCAGTTCATATTTAGGGAAGTCTAGAATCATTCTTGCAATTGCAAAGGAAAATACTGGCCAAATAGCCTCCTTCCTCCGCTGTTAGCTGAAGCTCAGCAAGAGAAAGCTTCCCTACTGCAGTCCTGGGATTTGCAGAGAAAAACACTGGCTTGGTTGGTGTCTTTAAAATGATGGACTGGCTCTGCCATCCTCAGCCTCTGGCTTGTGAGAACTATTTCTGATACAGCTGTCTGATAGCTTCTGAGCCCCCAGCCCCACAGTGGACTTTCCATGGAGAGGCTCAGCGTAAGAACATCCGTCTTCTGAACCTGCAGCACCACCACACGGCTCTACATATTTAAAACTGCTCACATCCCGGGTGAAATCTGAACCGCTTCTTCCTTCCCTGGCTCCTGAGTTCTGTGGTCCTCCTGGGCTTTAAGAGAGGGAAGGACTTCTAGAGGTAACTCCCTAGACACACGCTACCAGGAAGAAGGAGAATAGTCACGTGACACCCAGAGCTGCTTGAGGCAAGACAGATTTGCAAGCTAAGGCATTCACCCAGCTTGGTTTCTTTAGAACAAGAATGACAGTTTCAGGTAAGCTAAGTTGGCAGAAGAAGACAGACCAGGCGCTGTGGCCACAAGCTGGGCCTGCTCAGTCCCTGTCCCACAGGTCTCTGCGATGGAACACAAGGCGCCTCTCGCTTCCTGACACATAAAGAAGATTTCAGTAACAAAGACCTCTAGAGGGACTTCTCTGTCTAAAACTGAACAGGCATTCAAAATAGCTCTTGCTGTGGCCTCTAGTGAACTTCCACTAGTTCTATGCGTATTTTTAATGTCAAATATGGGTCACATCATTAGGTGTAGATGTGACCATCTTCCATGATAACTCCACGCATTCTTCCAGGCATGCCATCTCCTGGAATGATGCCAGAAGGGAGCAACAGGGAAGACCTGTTTGCTCTCATCTTTTCCCTCAGGATTTTAAAACACCAGAGAAGCCTGTGTTCTAATGTGTAAGCAATGCTAAGGATCACAGTGCAAAGAACTATGAGAACCTGTGGGTCTGGAAAAGCCTCTCACGTAGGAAACAGGCAGAAGCACTCTGCTCTGTGAGCCAGGCTTTCTTCACAAAGTTCCATTTGCCAAAGTTCACTCACTGCTCACAATGTGGATGCCTCTCTGCGCTAATCAGCACCTTCTCGTGAATCATGGGTTTAACTGACCCTAAAGTTCTCTTTTCTCTAGTCTTCTCTTGCATTGTCAGAGTCCCAATATCCACTAGGACCGCCAGGATATCCACACCCCGAGTCTTCATTCTAAATTACAGCTGTTAGCTTTAGTTCCTGAGTGCTCTGGCAAGAAGGCCCAGACTACAGTCACTGCTAATGGAACAGAAACACAGGGAACTATACCTACCCCATGAGACAGACAGACAGACACACACACACACACACACACACACACACACACACACATGCACACACACTGGCCTTAGTTGATGGTGTCAGATGTTGAATTCCTAGTCCAAAGACTGACTTATAGACTGGTAAGTAGTTTAAACAAAACATTTTATTTTCTAAAATCTGAAACAAGGAATGTGGAATTATAAGGCAGCCAGGGCTACGTGGAGAGAGCTAATAAAAAAAAAAAAAAAAAAAGGAAAGGAAGAAGGAAAAGGAAAAAAAGAAAAAGAAAACGTGGAATTAGCAGGAGCCTAAACAGAAAAGATGCCAATGGAGAGGTGAGGTCAAGCTGTGCTGACTCTACACACAAGCCACACGGTTATGGCAGAGAAGAACCAGAGTAAGGACCAGTCATGGTATAAAATGGAGAAGTCACCTGAGAAGGTAAAGGCACCTTGCAGGAAAAATCACGCATCCCATAATGGTCAGGTGCCCGGTCCCTGACCTTGGTCTTCCACTGCAGCTGAGGTCCACGTACCCCCACCTTACCCTTGTCCTTCTTCCTCATAAGACCCCACTGCTCCCGCAGCTGCCCACCCGCCTCTCTCCTCACATCCACATGCTGTTTCTGACCAAGGGCCTCATCACACATTGGAAATGTCGTAAGGTGAAGATGTACTTCATACACCTATCATATCTATCAGAACTCAGTAGCCCCTTACACTGTAGAGTGCTGTGATCCCTTTGATGTCTAGGAACTCAGGCTCTCTGTTGCCACCCAGCTTCATGAGAGAGTACCCCACCGCATCCTAGCCTGGGAAAAGATCAAACTTTGAACTTTGAAGTACGGTTTCTACTAAATGTGTATCACTTTCACACATCATAAACTTAAAAAAAAATCTGAAGTTGGAACTTTGTGAGTCAAAGACCATCTGTATTTTGGTCTTTTAGCATCCATATGCTCACAAATGTAAATGCTCTTGGATACACACTCCTCAAGAGCCGTGCACATGGAGCTGGGTTCTGTCCCAGCAATGTTATTCGATCCACTTCAGGGTCTGGAGAATCCAGTCCTAACATATAACCAACTGCAATAACACCTCCCTGGTCAGACACAGAAGACATGACAAAGAGATGGGGTTTTTTTTTAGGGATTTAAATTGTTCAATAAAAATTTTAAAGTGACTGAGCTCATGTACACTTACTACGTATGTTGTTTATGAAGTGTGTGTTACATCCCAAAAAAGCAAGTGCTAAAACAAAAAGAATGAACTTGGAGATGCCTGAAACTCTTTAGAATAGCAATGTAACACCTTACATCTGTCCCACATTCTAAGTTTCCCTAGGCCATTTCCTTCAGCTTGATTACACTCTTGACATGGAGTTGCCAATGTGAACCTTCCTTTTTGTTTAATAAGTAATTGTATTTATTTATTATTTATTTTGTAATGCCAGGAATTAGGCCCAGAGTCTCACACATGCTAGGCTGTGTCACTGAGCTGCACTCCCATTCCGTGCCAGGACCTTGTCTCTGCCAATGTCCTGGTCTAGTCCAGCATTTTGATTATTCTGTCCTGGATGATGCTAATTTTAATGAAACACAGCCATAAAGACCCTGACAATGCATGAAGCCCCCTGTTCCTGAGACAGGCATTTCCGCATGATGACGTAGACGTTACGGCATACAGCTTGCTTGCGCATAGTTTATGCTCAACTGCTGGCTTCTGTGACTGTGTAATGCAGTTTCCCAACCTGTGGGTCATGACCCATTGGGAGTCGAACGTTCCTTGTACAGGAGTCACCTGAGACCATCAGAAAACACAGGTACTTACAATTTGTAACAGGAGCAAAGTTACAGTTGTGCAGTAGCAACAAAAATAATTCTATGGTTGGGGGTCACCACAACGTGATGAACAGCACTAGGAAGGTTGAGAACCACTGGTGTAAGGGATGTGAAAGCATGGCTCTGTGGTTCCAGCTATAAGGATTCCCTGGTACCAGGCACCTCAGAGGACAAGTAACAATGCTGGCATCCCATCCATGGTGGCAGAAGAAGCCAATGCTTCTGTCACCATTGGAACCACCGTTCTTTCTGGAGATAAGACTTTGTGTTCCTTGGGTTATCCTGTGTCTATGGTACAGATGAATGGGATGATGTTCACAATGAGCCGTCAGATGAGAGATTCCTGGACATCATGTGATCTTGAAGAACATGGAGAGGGGAGATTCCAAGTGATGGTGGTTTCGACTTCAAAACTATAAAAAATGGGGCTTATTTGACACAGGATTTATGAATGTCAGGATCAACATGATGACTATAAGACATTGCCCCACTGCGGTTTTTATTAAAGCCAATTCGAGAGATTAGTACTGTTTAGATCTGGATCAGGTGTTTTTCTCTAACAATTTCCCCAGCCAGGTCTTTTATGTGAGCTTTCCAAAGACTCTCAAGTTAACACAACAGCCCCCTCCATTCACAGATGAGAAAATACAGCAAAGAGACTCAATGTCACCTCCTGAGTCACCCAGCCGGCCAGTGTCAGACAGGAGCATGATCCCAGGCACTGGGACTCTGAGCGAGTGTGTGTGTGTGTGTGTGTGTGTGTGTGTGTGTGTGTGTGTCTGTGCATGTGTTACTAGCTTTCTCCAACCACATGACAGATTACTTCTAAACATGATAGAAAGGTCTTTGAAACTAATCATACAGATTCCAAAACAAGCAACACCATTTCTTCTGCTGTATGCCTAAAAGAAGAAAGGGTTAAACACTGGGGCCCTGTGGAGAAATTATCTTGACACCTTGGAAACATTTACTGCTCATATCCTCATTGGACAAAACCATGGCGTAGAACTTTAGGGTTTGTTTAAGAGGGAGCATAATATTGCATCAATAAAGACACAAACAGAAAAACATTAACTTTTCTCATTGCTCATTTCACACCATACTCAGGAGCAGCAGCTGCTTTATCTGCTTATGAAGATGAGTTTTAGTTTCCAGAATGACAATTCTACTACTTAGAGTCAAGAGAAATGAACTATGCACTCAGCAATAAATATTGTGATGTGAGGTGTGTGTGCCTCTACAAGCATGCACTGATGAATTCAAATCGTGGCTTTTCTTCATCATGTCTGTTTTACCTGGCTCATACTACTAAGGTGGTCAGAAAGTCAACAGCCAATTCATACCTAGCCAGCGGTTCTCAATGGCAAGTGCAGACAGTCTTCAGAAAGGATTATGTGTGCCCATTTCAACAAAGGCAAATAAAAATCCAGTTGCAGATTTTGTACAGTATACTCTAAAGTGACCCTCGTCACGTGACCTCTCCAGACTCCTGCGTGAGAATCAGTGCCTGCTGTTGGAATGTCAACCTTGACTCACTGAATCAGAGCCACTGGTGATGGATCCCAGGAACCTGTGATTTTAAAAGACACCCCAGAGATCTCCCACATGCAAGTCTAAGGAAAGCCTAAGAGAGTGGTGGGGGAGGGGGCAGGCAGAGGAGGTTAGACTACCACAAGAGACAGAGTCACAGGGACAGGAGAGGTCCCGTTGTGGCCCGGGCACTCCTTTCCAAGCTACCTCTACGCCTGACTCTAATGTGGGATAAACAAACATCCACACCCTAGCCCTTGCACTAGAAACAGTCAATCTGCCATGGGACCTCAAGTCCAGGCCTCCCCAGAGCCTTCCACAGGGAAGCTCTAATCTGGTCCAGTTTCCAGAACTCTCTCCTATGTGGTCTCCATGTTTGGGTCTCCTACAGTGTAGTCTGCTAACTGCTTGAGAGGTTATAGGAAAGATGTCCACTGTGAAGGTGTTGCCGTTCTTGGATGCCATGACTATTAGCCCAGCTGCTCCTGTAGAAGAAAGCCCCCCTCCTGTGTGACAGGGTCAGGAGCTCCCCAAGAGGCTCACCTGACAAGTCTCAACACTAATTAGTAGGGGATGTAATTGGCTGGCACTCAGTGGGAAAGCCTGAACCCTCAGGGAACTGCAATCAACGTAACAAAATCTTTATAACGCACTTAGGGGCGGGTGCTGGCTGTCTCTCCAAAGTGAGTGAAAAACAGGACAGAGATCTGAGAAGGAAAACCTCACAGCTGGCGAAGTGTTCCCCAATACACACATACCACTCGTACCCCTCCTCTCCCTCTAAATGTGTGTGTGTTCTATCTGTCTTCAGAAAGGATTATGTGTGAAGACACACACACACACGCACACACACATGCACACACACAAACACACACACACGCACATGCACACACATACATACACACATCAGAAAAGAGCAAAGGGGCTGAAAAGACAACCCCGCTGGGGACCCTATGAAAACGCCCCAGCAGACACAGCATTTGTCTGCTTGCTTCCCAAGCCTGGGGTCCTCAGCTAGATCCTAGGAACCGCATAAGATAGAAGGAGTGACCCAATGCCGCGAAGCTGTCCTCTGACTTCCACGTGCACGCCCCCATCACAATAATACTACATTTTTGAAGTCTGGAAAGCCACCGCGATAGCTCAACCAAGAAAGTGCTTACTCTGCAAGCAGAAGGACCCGAGTTCGGATCTCCAGCATGAATGCCTTGGGCGTACCTATAATCCTATCATGCGGGAGGTGGACACAAGTAGGTCCCTGGGGCTTGCTTTAGGCCAGCAAAATCAGGAGCTTTCTGAAACTGTGAGGGGCCCTGTCTCAAAAAAAAAAAAAAAAAAAAAAAGTCATGTAGATAGTGATTGAGAAAGGCAAGCTCTAGCCTCCGCGTATGCCTGCACACATGTGCACGCACACAGCACACACACGTGTGCAAACATATCCATATGGGAAAACAAGAAGGAAGGAGAAAGAGAAAGGGGGAGGTGAGCAGAGAGAAGTGGACGGGGAGGGGGGATATTCAAGGGCCTTAAGTGCAACCTACTTGAGGCGGGATTGAAAATCTCAAGTACGCAAGCCAACTGCAGTTAAAATCCTTCTTGGCTCCTTTTGTTCCTGTCCGATACTTCCTCTTCCTTTAAGTCCCAATTCAGCCGTGCCGTGAGCACAAAAGGGAGCGGTTTCACTCCCCGTGGGAGACATGTCCTCCCCACAAGGGCCCACGCAGGTGACCTGCAAGGAAAAGGTCAAAGTTGTGTTGAGTGTCTGTGATGAGGGCCGTTTTAAAATGAGGGGGATGCCGGAGAGGAGGAAGGGTTCCCAGGGCAAACAGGATGGTACCAGTCATATGTGAATTAGAAGAAATCAAAAGAAAAGGGGGAAAAAACAGCGGGCAGCACTTGAGTCTCTGCTCGGTTACAACTGTCTCTTCATCATCCCCAGAGAATATTATTCTCTGCTTAGTAAAGGGAGGCGGGGACTGAAGTGGGGAGACCAGAGGCAGCCGTTAGGGGAGATGTATGTGCCACCTTAATTCCCCCCGGTTTGTTAGAGGAGCAAGTTAGATGAAGTACCAGGTGTTTGTCTGTGTCTGTGCATGCATCAACTATGTGTGTCATCTTATCCACAAGGAAATTCGGGGAGCTAGTGCTACCATATTCATTATACACACAAAGAAGAATTCTGAGCCTTGTAGAAGCTCAAAAAAAAAAAAAGTCAGTGTAAGAGCAAACACCTAGTCCATAGCAAAATCCAAATTTAATCCCTGATCTATCTGATTCCCCCAGTGTGCTCATATTCAAGTATGTCATCTGGCTTCCATCAGACATATATTTAGGCCGAAGACTCAACCAGAACCACTGGTACTTAGACCATGTATGGATAAAAATCTAAAGTTAAGTTTCGATTTGCCTGTACTCTTAAACCAGACCCATTGGACATGGCATCACCCAGAGTAGGCAGGTGATGGCCAAAATGCCTTTGATTCCTTTGGCCTGGAATATTGGCTTCTCCCACTATGGCCAGCTTTCCTGGTCTCATCCTTCATTTATCCGCCTATGGTAATATTTCATCCACCCCTCCACTAAGTAACCCACTGAGATATGAAGGGCAGGGACAGGCAGATTGTAATGTTGATTGCTTTACCCAGTAATAGAGCTTGGAGCTCCTCCATGAATTCAAATCCAAGGCGGTACCTGGCCAGCTTCTCCAGCACTCTGAACCAAAGCTAATAGAAAACTTGGTTTTACAAAGCTTAAGCAGTGAGTTTGTTATAAATAAATAAATAAATAAATAAATAAATAAATAAATAAGACCAGAGCTAGTGGTACACATCTGGGTTTTGTCTGGAAGCATGTTCCCTACTGTCAGCAAGGGTCATCTGGAATGAAGAAGCAAAGATTGACCCTTCTGCGTGGCCATGGGCACACTTCAAAACAAAGCACTCATCTGTGGGACAAGCTACACTATGATTCATCATCTGTTCCTCAAACCCAGAGGCAATCCCTTCAGTGTGTTTGATCACGCCATTCAGCTGCACCCTTGCAGGAACATCAAGGGACCTACTAATCCAGCAGCGAAGCAGTCAATCCGCTCACTGTCTGACAGGCAAGAGTGCATTACTACAGTGGGATGATAATGCACAGACTCATCCCAGGCTGACATCTGTTACTTCAAGCCAAAGTCTAGAAGACCATGGATCTCATCACGTGAGGATCTATGAAAACTGAAATTCAGAACGTGCTCTCTGCCATGATGTTGCATGGCTTCCCATGTGGAGGTGAGAGGGAGGTACCTTCATACCTGTTGTGTTGAAGGTTAGCTCAGATTGGCTGTGATATCATTGGAAATGAACATAGAGGAAAATGGAGGTGTGGAGTGTCAGGGGGTGCATGTGTGTGGCTCATGAGATGAACCATAGTTAATAAGCATTCCTTGTTAGACTGTCTCCCAGTTCCTAGATGCTCCCTCAGCCCTTGCTCTAAATGGTGCTAAAACTGGCTTTCCCCAGACAGTACCATTGTGGATGTTTCAGGCCAAAAGGCATCAAATTTACTCTCTTTCCAGGGGTCATCAGCATGCCCTGACATATGGCTCTACCCAAGAAGAGAAAGCGGTGATGCACGAACTTGGACAATTTCTTACAGATTATGAGACAGGGAACTGAGCAAAGAACACCATGGGCGAACACTCCCATGAATATGTATGAGTTGTCTCTAAGAGGAGACGGAGTCTGTGGACTAACTCTGCATATGAGATGTGAGCCACTTAGAACCTCACTGGTACCATCCAGCTGCCAACATCTCAGTCTCTAGAAGCTCCAGACATGTGACTGCCACATTTTCAGAGTCTATGTTTTCCTTAAATCTCCTAGGAAGTCCTATATTAAAGATCCCACTAGTTGGAAAAAAACAAATACTATGTTTCCTATTGGAAAATTCACAAGATATGACATTTGTATTAAAGGCTCTGGGAAGTCCTGAAAAAATAAAATAAAAAGGAAGGAAGGAAGGAAGGAAGGAAGGAAGGAAGGAAGGAAGGAAG